>JBBPBX010027426.1:19685-29967 GCA_038048925.1 Garcialebias charrua | reverse complement strand
TATATATATATATATATACATATATATATATATATATATACATATATATATATATATATATATATACATATATATATATATATATATATATATATATATATATATATATATATATATATATATATATATATATATACAGGTAGTCCCCGAATTACGAGCGCTCTGATCTACGAGGTTCCAGACTTACGAGCTGGCGAATTTTTGGAAAAAACGCAAAAAATACTGAGTTTTCATGTGTTTTTTCACCACAGTTAGTTAGATAAACATATGGACACACGTTTCCGATCATTTTTATGCACTCATAAGCAGTTTTTTGATGAAAATAGAGTGTTTGTAGTCGCGCTAGCGAAACCGTTCCAATTTACGAGCGAAATTTCGGACTTACGAGAGACATGGCAACCGTTCCAAATTACGAGATTTCCGGTTTACGAGCGCCTCGTTGTAACGGATCTCGCTCGTAAATCGGGGACTACCTGTAGTTGTTATCTTAAACATTTCAGATTAAATTTCTAAATTGAAAGCACGATTAGCATTTGTAAACCTCTTTCTTTAGCATGTAATATTGTACTTTATCACTGCATAAGTATCTACAACTAATATTGTATCTTAACAAATAGGTTTACAAATACTGTGCCTACAAGGTAGTAACTTAGTCTGAAATGTTTAAGATAACAACTCTGGATGAAATATATAAGTGAACATATTTGGCTCACTATTTGGCAAGAAACTGGTCAGTTTGTTCTCTGTCACTCTTAATTAATGGATAATAAACACTTGTTAATGATTTATAAAGTGTTTATAGATTAATTAATAATGTATCTATAAGCAATTTATAAGCCATCTATAAGGGGAGCCTTACTATAGTGGTACCAATACAGTATATATTACAAATATCTGTGCATAGACGGCGTATATGTAAATGTTCAGACTATTAAAGTGCGATGACTGAGAGAAAGACCAAGTGACAGAAGGAGATGAAAAGAAGCAACTATCTAAACATGAAATATGTACAATGAGCTAAGCTGGAAAGCTCAGTGGCAGCAGGGAGGCAGAGAACAAAACTAAGAACTCAGGCAGAAACTAAAAATAAGAATAGAGATGATGCTGGAGCTTTCATTGAGGTGTTTGTTACTCTCTCTAAAACCACATGACACCATGAGGCCGTCATTTAGTGGCACCTGAACACCGAGGCCTTTGAAGCCAGAGGGTCAAAGCCAGGACAGGATGAGGCTGGAGCAGAAACAGGTAAAAAAAAAGGGAAATAAATGAAACGCAGAGCACAGAAGTGAAGAGAAGAACAGCTTGTTCTCGCTGGTGAATGGCGACGCGACGTGCACCGCTCACATTGAGTCAACAGATTAGTGGCAGAGGAAGTTTAGCTATTCCTGGCCTTCCTCGACTGATGCAGGAGACCTAATTTGACGTTTCACCACCCATTGTTTCAGCGCTGTGTAATCCACTTGAAAAAGACAGACAGCTTTCATTCTTGTCTCTTTCTTTCTGGTGCCATGTCCAGTTTTTTTTTAAAATCTCCTCATCGATTCTGCAATATTAGCAGAATAACTCAGTGGTTTGGGGACGCGACATCCCAGCAGCAGCATTTTAAATGTGTTTTCCCTCAAGAAGTTGCTTACACATAACAGGTTTACTATTACCGCTAACATAATACGAAGTGAAGTGCTCCAACCGTTTTTCATGATAATAAAATCCTTCGTGGGTTGCTCTTCTTCTTCAGCATGCGGGGCCTAAAAGCTTTCCCCTTGCAGGCCGTGTTAACCCTGAAGAAAACGCTGTGGAAAAGAACAAGAATGGTCAGAAAAGAAGAAGAGGTGGAAACTGTCTCCAGTGAGACCCCCACCTCCTCATTCTCCTTTTTATTTTCCAACTCAGTTTAAAAAAAAGAAAAAATCCCTTTGGCTCAGTGACTCCACTCAGCCTGCTATAAGGAAGCTTAATGCACCGACCCACCACCCACCACCCCAGACTATCCCTGAAAAAAGGGCAGTTCCCGCCCCACACACATGCACTTATAATAACAGCAGCCTTGAAAAGAGACACACACACACACACACACAACAGCTGCTATTGTGTTGGCGTTTGCTTCGAACCATTGACTTTCTGCTGCTGAATTTACATCCAGCTCTTCACATCAGCACCGCCATTCTCCTCCTTCTGCCTTTCTCTTCATTTGTAGCGTTTCTCTCATCCAACGTCTCCTCTTCCTCTCCCAAATGAGCAGGAAACCAATCAGAGATGAAGAAAAAGAAAGATTATACACTCCCAAGTATATAGTGAGTAAATAAGTTAGTTTTGTACAAAAAGTACTCAATGTTAAAAACACAACTAATCAAAACTTTGTATAAAATCAGAAAAAAGTGTTCAATACAAAAACAACTGGACTTTATTTGTTGCAGAAAACGTTTCGCTTCCCATCCGGGGAGCTTTATCAATACAATGAGCAGGCTGTGAGAATGTGAAGTTATAAACAGGCTGAGGTGACACACACCAACCTATGTAAATTGGAAGCTAACACACACACACACATACTTGAGATAACATACATGTGACATATTCAAAGTTCAGCGTGTGGAAGCAGGGCTTACAGAAGACACACACACACACACCCTACTGTATGTAAATTGACAAATCACACCTCACACCTTAATACCAATCTACAGTAGGATGTGTGTGTGTGTGTTCTGTAAGCCCTGCTTCCACACGCTGAACTTTGAATGTGTCACAGGTATGTGTTATCTCAAGTATGTGTGTGTGTTCGCTTCCAATTTACATAGGTTGGTGCATGTCATCTCAGCCTGTTTAAAACGTCACTTTCTCACAGCCTGCTCATTGAATTGATAAAGCTCCCCGGATGGGAAGCAAAACGTTTTGTGCAACAAATAAAGTCCAGTTGTTTTTGAATTGAACGCTTTTTCTGATTTTATCATGTCCTGGACGACTGAGAATCTTCACCAGTTTATAACTTTGTATAGTAGAAAGAGTCCTGTGTTGTTGTTTTTGTGTGTGTGTGTGTGTGTGTGTGTGTGTGTGATGGATTAGCTCAGTATGGGGCTCAGCGGTATACTGATATCTTTGCTCAGCGCTCACAGCATGATGCACAAGATGCTGGCACGTGCTCCCTCTCTCTTTCACACACACAGACTGTCTCGCACACACACACACACACGCATCCGTGAGCAGGGATTTGGTGTCCAGCAGTGTGCAGACAACTCGGTGGTAAGCTGTCCCCGTGTGTGTGTGAAGCCTTTTTCTTCCGACAGTCTTCTTATCCTCCTAGAGTGGCCCTGATAGCTCTAATGACACAGACTGGGACACAGCAGGGTGCTGCACCTGTGTGTATATGTGTGTGTTAGAGGTATCACCTCTTACTGTGGCTCTAAGTTCATACTTTTTGGGGTTTTCTGCCCATTTTTAAGGTTGACTAAACTTTAGAGAGCGTTAAAATCCAGTTAAGCTTGTATAACACGCACAAACAAAAAACTGTGACGTCTTTTAAAGTGTTCATAATACAGCAAGCCCTCGAGTTACGTCAGGGATAGGGACCTACGTGTGTGACTTAGGTCGATTTTGTCGTACCTCGCGGACCAAAAACACCTGCCTGTCGTAGGTCCGCGTTTCTGACATAGGTCGCGGCTATACCGCTAACGGAGCGCCGCACACATATTTAATGGCATGAGACTGAACAAGCAGACATACTAGGCCATGAACATGCACAGAACTGTACAGTAAATGAATACAGTACTGTACAATAAATAAAAAATATAATGTCTTACTTTGAGCTGGTCAAAGCCTGCCTTCGTCTTTTAGCATCAGCTCGGGTGCGAGCTCCCCCAGCTTCCTTACGCTCCACACGCACACACGTGGTCAAAACTGTTTAAAAGAATGACTGTTAGCTTCTTAACTTCATATATTTGGAGCCAGAAAAAAAAAACTTACTGAAAGCCGTTTCTCCGCGATGTCCTCCATCCAAAACAACTGCTCGGCGTTAGCTACGGTTAGGCCCCGCCATTAGAAGCACTGGTTAGCATGTCAGTTCATTCAAAAAGGCTGTCGGCTTTGTATCTCCGCGTTAGCTCGGTGTCCCCCGACTGCCAGGCGGACATTTGCGGCGAGCTCCCGGCCGCAGATGGCCCCTCCGCGGCATGTCGGCTCGGTGTCTTCGCCTGTGTTAGCTGCTCTGTTAGCTGCTGTCGTTAGCATGTCGGGCGGCGTTGTTAGAGCGATCACGGGGGCGATCGGCGGCTGCTCCTCCGGGTCTGAGACGTCCACAGAGTTGACCGAGTGTTTCCAGCAAATTTATCCGTATGAGGCAACCCTGAACGGACACACGGTCCTCTAAAGCCAGCTGACAGGAGCGTCTAGAGCTCCATTGACCGCAGTACAGTAGTAAAATGGCGACCGGAAACGACCGGAAGTTGCGTAAATACGATCAAATTGTAATTAAAAATGAAATATTAATAATTATACTTTATTTATAAAGCCATTTAAAACAACCACAGCTGCAACAAAGTGCTATACACATGAAATTAATAACATTAAAAAAAATTTAAAAATAATATTTTTTTTATTTTTTTATTTTTTTATCATATTTTTATTAAATATGATAAAATCGTAAGTCTGAGTTGCCGTAGGTCGCGGGTGACGTAGGTCGAGGGTTTGCTGTAATACATCACACCGTCCTTTATGTACCAGACATACAAACATCCAAACACTGTACTGTATTAATAATTATCACAGTGTTTGCTGCTGGCAATGGAGAACCATTATTTTATAAACCCTTCTCACACTTGTCATGTTCTAAACTCTTAAACCTACATCATTTTAACAACATACGTACAGTACTGTACATGTAGCCACTAAATGTTGTACAACTCTGCAGAACAGCAGTGGCTCGGTTCTGCTCCGACTTGGTTCTGTTTCTGCAGACCTACCCCTCCAGTTCTGGTCGGCTCTCTGGCTCCGGGTAGAGGTGGTGGGTTCTGGAGGGAGGGCCGGACATTCGGCAGCACGCGCCCCCACTCGGAGTTCCTCATGGGCTGGCTAACAGCTCTCAAGTTCGCTGATGGACCTGGAGGTTCTATTCTGCTCCGGTTCTGGTCCAGTTCCTTGCAACTCTCTGAATCCACTGGTTACCAAAGTCACTGTAATAAGCGCTGAACTTTTTCTGATCAGATCAAAACTTTCCCTCTACGTATTTCAGCAGAAGGCAATGGGACTTCTGGGCATGGCACTGTTGGCTTCTGGGAATTGTAGTCCTTATGCGCGGTGATAATGTTTAGGCTTATTGAGAGAAAACTACAACCACTGGTGCTGTTGACAAACAGGGTGCCGGCGGAAATTGTACTACTGTTAGTCGAAGACGCCGAGGAGGAAAACGTGTCAGGAGACAGAGGGAGAGGAGGAAAGTGAAGAATGTAGGACTGAGGGTTGCAACTCTAAATGTGGGGACAATGACAGGCAAAGGTAGAGAGCTGGCTGACATGATGCAGAGAAGAAAGGTAGATGTTTTATGTGTCCAAGAGACCAAGTGGAAGGGCAGCAAGGCTCGCAGTATTGGAGCAGGGTTTAAACTGTTTTACCATGGTGTGGATAGAAAGAGAAATGGAGTAGGGGTGGTCCTGAAGGAGGAGTTGGCAAAGAATGTAGTAGAGGTGAAGAGAGTGTCAGATAGGGTGATGTGTCTAAAGGTAGAAGTAGAAGGTCTGATGCTAAACATAGTAAGTGGTTATGCTCCACAGGTTGGATGTGATGGGGAGGAGAAAGATAAATTTTGGAAAGATTTGGATGAAGTGATAGAGAGTATTCCCAGGGAGGAAAGAGTGGTGATTGGAGCAGACCTGAATGGACATGTTGGTGAAGGAAACAGAGGGGATGAGGAAGTGATGGGTAGGTTTGGTGTCAAGGAAAGAAACCAGGAAGGACAGATGGTGGTGGATTTTGCCAAGAGAATGGAAATGGCTATAGTCAATACCTATTTCCAAAAGAGGGAGGAACATAGAGTGACCTATAAGAGTGGAGGAAGGAGTACGCAGATCGACTACATTCTGTGTAGAAGAGGAAACCTGAAGGAGATTGGAGACTGTAAGGTTGTGGCAGGGGAGAGTGTGGCCAGACAGCATCGGATGGTTGTGTGTAGAATGACTGTTGTTGCGAAGAAGAGAAAAAGAGTAAAATCAGAGAAGAAGACCAAATGGTGGAAGCTAAAGAAGGAAGAATGTTGTGAGAAATTCAGAGACGAGCTGTTAAAGGCTCTGGGTGGTAAGAAAGAGCTTCCAAGTGACTGGGCTACTACAGCAACAGTAATTAGAGAGACAGGTAGGAAGGTACTTGGTGTGTCATCTGGACAGAGAATGGATGATAAGGAAACCTGGTGGTGGAATAGTGAAGTGCAGGACGCCATTCAAAGAAAGAGATTAGCCAAGAAGAAATATGACAGTGAGAGGACTGAAGAGAGGAGACAGGAATATAAGGAGATGGGACATAGAGCAAAGAGGGAAGTAGCTAAGGCAAAGCAGAGGGCGTACAATGAGTTATATGGGAGACTGGACACTAAAGAGGGCGAGAAGGACTTGTACCGATTGGCAAGACAGAGGGATCAGGCTGGAAAGGATGTGCAGCAGGTTAGGCTTATTAAAGATGGGAATGGGAATGTTCTAACAAGTGAGGAGTGTGTGATGGGAAGATGGAAGGATTACTTTGAGGAGCTAATGAATGAAGAGAATGAAAGAGAAAGAAGAGTGGAGGTAATAGAAACGGTGGACCAGGAAGTGGGAAAGATTAGTGAGGGTGAAGTCCGGAAAGCTCTGAAAAGAATGAAGAAGGGGAAGGCAGTAGGACCTGATGACATACCAGTGGAGGTTTGGAAATGTCTCGGAGAGATGGCAGTGAGGTTTTTGACTCAAATATTTAATGGAATATTTGAGGGTGAGAAAATGCCTGAGGAATGGAGAAGAAGTGTGCTGGTTCCCATTTTTAAGAATAAGGGTGATGTACAGAGTTGTAGCAACTACAGGGGAATTAAGTTGATGAGCCACACAATGAAGATCTGGGAGAGAGTTGTGGAAGCAAGACTTAGACAAGATGTAACTATCTGTGAGCAGCAGTATGGTTTCATGCCAAGAAAGAGCACCACAGATGCCATCTTTGCTTTGAGGATGTTGATAGAGAAGTACAGAGAGGGTCAGAAAGAACTCCATTGTGTGTTTGTGGATTTAGAAAAAGCATATGACAGGGTACCAAGAGAAGAGGTGTGGTATTGCATGAGGAAATCTGGAGTGGCAGAAAAGTATGTTAGATTGGTACAGGACATGTATGAGGACAGCAGGACAGTGGTGAGATGTGCTGTGGGTGTGACAGATACCTTCAAGGTGGAGGTGGGATTGCATCAAGGATCGGCTCTGAGCCCCTTCTTGTTTGCTCTGGTGATGGACCGACTAACAGATGAGGTCAGGCAGGAATCCCCATGGACTATGATGTTTGCAGATGACATTGTGATCTGTGGTGAGAACAGGGAACAAGTGGAAGAGAACTTGGAGAGGTGGAGGTATGCTCTTGAAAGAAGAGGAATGAAAGTCAGTCGTAGTAAGACAGAGTACATGTGTGTGAATGAGAGGGAGGCCAGTGGAACAGTGAGGCTACAAGGAGCAGAGGTCACAAAGGTGCAGGACTTCAAGTACTTGGGGTCCACTGTACAGGAAAATGGGGAATGTGGTAAAGAGGTGAAAAAGAGAGTCCAGGCAGGATGGAGTGGATGGAGAAAAGTTTCAGGAGTGATTTGTGACAAAAAGGTGTCAGCAAAGGTCAAAGGAAAAGTTTACAAGACAGTGGTGAGACCAGCTATGTTGTATGGTCTGGAGACAGTGGCATTGACAAAAAGACAGGAGAAAGAACTGGAAGTGGCAGAAATGAAGATGCTGAGGTTCTCCTTAGGAGTGACAAGGATGGATAAGATCAGGAATGAGATCATCAGAGGTACAGCACATGTTAAACAACTGGGAGATAAAGTTAGGGAGGCCAGACTGAGATGGTTTGGACATGTCCAGAGGAGGGACAGTGGGTATATTGGTAGAAGGATGTTAGAAATGCAGCTGCCAGGAAAAAGACAAAGAGGGAGACCAAAGAGGAGATATATGGATGCAGTTAGAGAGGACATGGAGGTAGTTGGAGTGAGGACAGAGGATGCAGAGGACAGAGTGAGGTGGAGGAGGATGACTCGCTGTGGCGACCCCTGAAAAGGGAAAAGCCGAAAGAAGAAGAAGAAGAAGAAGAAGAGAGAAAACTACAAAATGGCGATGCCTGTCGGAAGTATTTCATTTTTTCATTAACTTGTAACTGTACAGTATCACATCAGTAATATTAAAGTTGACAATCATGTGTTATGTACACATTTTTCTTCTCATTTTCAATATTACTGTGAAAAACCACAAAAAGCGAGTCTACAAAAGTTGAACTGCGAAGTTGCGAGGGACTACTGTACTCCAAGTTTATAATGTAGACAAAAGAGACAAACTAACATCATCTAATGAGTTTTAACAATTATACATCTTTTTTTTTGTTCCACAGCTGTAGGCATTACAGTTTTAGTTTGTTGCCTCTTTTTGTAATCTGTCTTTAGTTACAGTAACACTTTCTGTGATTGTTTTTCTTACTCTTTAACCCTTTTGATGACAGAACACCCTTTTCTTCCCATGAGCTCTTTTTGAACACATCCATTTTGATACATTTTTCACAATAGTTTAATGTCTTTGTTTAAATGACGGTAGCAAAACTGCTTTTGAAACAAGAAAGACAAGCAAACTGCAAATAAACACGTATGTGCCTGTAAAGGAAAACCCTTAGAAGTTGAGTTCCTGACACACACAGCCTCTCTGTAGGAAACAGACTATTTAGACTCATAAACTATAAGGTACCTGTTAACTGAAACAGGTGGCTGAACTTCTCTTTATGCCTCCTGGCTACTGGGCAAATGGTTTCCTGTACACCCCTCCCCCCCCCCACACACACACACACACACACACATACAGTAAACACATGCTGTAGCAGACAGGAAATCTAAATATCCTCAGAGACAGGTCCCAACATTTATGCAGGTTTTTTTTTTTCTGAGCTTTTGAAACTTTTTATTTCTCCTGTTTTTCTCATGTTCATGTTAATTTCAGCTCAGTGCACAAAACAGAAACTTCACTCAGGGAACTTGTCACCATTTGCAGGAAGTTGGTAATAATAGGCTTATTTGAGTCAAATCAGATAGTATGATACATGTGTCTTACTCCTTCAACAGTTATAATAATGACTTAACTTGTTTATGACAGGACACGTTAGGTAAATAATTATTACTATTCCATCAAAGTTAACCCTTTCCAGGTCTCTCTTGTAAACGAGTCCTCGAGGCTCAATGGGATTACCCTGCCTAAATAAAGGTTGAATGAAAAGTCAGGTCCTCTGATGGTTTACATTTGTATTTTACTGTTGAAATGTTTTGTCCTTCATCCTAAGGACTTCTTCAGTCCGAGGAGCCACAACAAAGTCAGTCCCATAAGTAGCTTACTCACATAGTGGCCAACCAGTTAAGATGTTTTCTGGAGTCCGCCCTCTCCCCGTTTGATATTTTACCTGGATCACTGAGCATGAACTTTGATGTTTTGAATATGGATGCACTGATCCACATTTCTCGCTTACGATCCGATCCGATCCTCAAAACTTGGTATCGGCCAATACCGATACTTTTCCGATCCAATACTGTTCAGGTATATGAATCTGTATAATGAAATTTTTGTACTGAGACTATTCATTTTAACATTGTGTGAGATACACCCAACACTGCATTTTCACCTGGCCGTCACTCGTCCCAGAACGGAGCTACGGCGCGCGGCCCGGAATATTCTGAACCGGCTCGCCGAGAGTTGGAAAACTAAAATACCACTAAGCATGATGGGAAAGACAACAAAATTCATTCCCTTAGTGGTTAAGGGGAGTGGGCTGTGTTGTCTTTCCCATCATGGTTAGCGGTTTTTTAGTTTTTCCAGTTGCACCATGAGTGAGAAGGACATGTGTGTGGTATAGACCTGCCTCTTGTGTGCTGTTAAAGTTTGGGTGTTTCATGTTGTGAGGCCCAAACTGTCTTCATTGGGTTTATTTAACTCACACAATGTTAAGACGGCAGTCACAGAATGTGATGGAACACAAGTGTTCTTTGAAGCTGGATCGGAAATATCGGCAGGTTGGATCCGATATCCGATACTTAAATTATGCTGGTATCGAATAC
>JBBPBX010027426.1:0-14645 GCA_038048925.1 Garcialebias charrua | reverse complement strand
TTAACAGTAAAACTAATAGTGGATGACTGCTTTGGTCTAAGCTTCTCTGAGAAGTTTCCAGCTGTTTTCTCAAAGCCCTTCATCTACACACTCAGACTCACTCATTCATTTAAAAGTCCAACAGAAAAACAGATTGAATAAGAAAAACAAAGGCAGGGCATAATAAAGTAACATTATGCAGCAGGTTGTTGAGATTTTTTTTTCTCTTTTTTTGAGATCAAACATAAATGTTCATGCTCAATAATCCAGGTTAAAAAAAATCCAACAAAGTTAAGTCAGGTCCTCTGGATGGTTTATTTCTGTTCAAAAGTTTCATCCTTCATCCAAAGGACTTCACCAGTCTAAGGAGCAGCAACAAACTCAGTCTTATAAGTAGCACACTCACATAATGGACCAACCAGTGTGATGGTGATAAGATGGTTTCTGGAGTCCGACCTTTCTCTTGCCACCTCCTCTGAGGCAGCCATGGCCATGAGTTGGAGAGGGCGGACTCCAGAATCCATCTCATCACCATCAAACTGGCTCAAGTTCAAGGTTCTTTATTGTCATTTGCATCACATGTGGTACATGAGGTGGAACAAATTTGTGTTCTCAATGGTCCAGGCATACCCAAAAATAGCAAAGCTATAAAGTATAAAAAGAAACAGTGTACAAGGATCTAAGATATTGATACTTGCATATGGTTGGTCCACTATGTGAGTGTGCTACTTATGGGACTGAGTTTGTTGTGGCTCCTCGGGGCTCGGACTGATGAAGTCCTTTGCATGAAAGACTTTTCAACAAAAAGAAACTGTCCAAAGGACCTGACTTAACTTTGTTGGGTCATTTACAAAGAGTCTTCTTCAGAGATCTCAGGATGACATGTGGATGAAGGAGAAACGGAACAAACTGAGACAATGCTGAGAATGTCATACTATTGTTTGAAGGTTGTGTGGAAGAGGTAAAGCAATGTTTTATTGCATGCTGTCATTTTGTTTCTTTTCACCTTTTGTTTCTTGTCTATGTCTTTTTATAAAGACTTTCAGCATCGTGCATTGCGTAACTCATGTCTGTTCATCTGTCTCTGTGCTGGTAGTCTTGTGCATAAAGTTGAAGCTGCTGGTTAAAAACACATTTGAAGAAAATCTAAATCCAAATCTGCTGACAGTTATTGGTCAGTGTTTGTACAAGTGTTCATGCATGTATTCACAAACTAAACATTACTGATGAAGTTTAGTTTGTATCTGTCTGGAGACAGCTGAATGTTCTCCCTCCTCCCTCCACACACACACAGAGACACACTCGTGGACAGGTTATGTCTGTTTTATTTGTTTTTTGTGGGAGGAAGGTGTTACGGGTCAGCAGGAGAGGCCAGGCCTGCTTTTTCATTGGTCCACCCCTACTTCCTACTTCCTGGATGACCCGCCGCCATCTGGGGAAGTGATTGGTTGAGAAGAAAAAGCCTCTTGGGAGAAGTTCAGGCGGTGTTGCCGTGGGTTACTCTCCGAGGCCCGTCACTCCAATGAGTCGTAGAACCTCTGCTGATGATCAAACCAGCCGAGTCACGAATATCTTTAGCTTCAGACATCGGAAACGTCTCAGGATCAGACGGTTCTGAGCAGCAACATTAAAGGTGCACGTTTCAGGAATAAAAGGACACAAAATGAGAGAAACAGGAAGTAAAAGCCAAACATTAATTCAGGAAATGCTTATCGCCTGTATCTTTCCAAACAGAGTTTGAACAAAAGTCATCTTTTTCTGACAAATAATGGAGTTGCAGCAGTTTGGGTCAAAACGTATTGGATATAAAGCAATATTTACAAAAGTCACACTCAGTGTACATCATTATTGACACTCAACTGTGGGAGCCATCTTGAATTGGATCGACTTTCAAAGTTAATCCGTTATAGATGTGAACCCAGTTATTGCTTTTTAATTTCAGTCCAATTTGTTTCATGTCTCATGAGATATTTTACTAAAGCTAACACAAACAAACTGATGAACACTTAAACATCATCACTCCACCGTTGCCTCTTCAGTTGGGGATTATGACATGAATAAAATAAATAAGGACATAAGAAGTGACAACAGTATGTGAAAAATAAAATGCACAAAGCAAAAAGAAAAAAAGTGTGAGAATATAACAGTAATAAAATAATGAAGATACAGTGAAAAGAGTACAGTATTTTTCGGTCTATAAGTCACATTTTTATTTATTTCTTTACATAATTTACATGCCCTGCAACTTATTTGGGGATTTTTCCCCATATTTATAAACAATTGTTCATTCTGACTGAAAATATTGAACACTACCATTTCCAGCCGCTATATGACACTCGCGTAGTATGGCATGCCATTGTGTCATGTAATAGGTAAAAGTGGCTATTAATAACAAAATCGGCTTGCCGTAGCCTGCCACCGTTGTCCAGCTTGCTTGGTGCAACAGTCAAATCAACTTCATTTCACTGCGCCGCCCCGGCGAAATGCAGCTAAATTGACCATCGAAGTGCATTTATAAAGTAAAAGTTCAACTGAGACACACGTTTACTATAAAGTCAAACAAACAAATAATTGTTTTAGGTGGTTATCTTGTTAAATTTTGAAGAAATGCGCATTGTTCCTCCTTCCTGACTTCCTCCCTCTGCATGCTCCCGGAGCACCGACGCAGCAAATACCAGTTCTGGGCAGCGCTAATCCAAAAATTAGTTCCGCTATTTCTAAAGCGCTTATTAATTTATTTAGGTCCGCAATTTCAAAAGCGCTTATGTCTTAGCAAAGCTAGCGAGAAGCTAATGCTAACGCGCTAACGTGCAAATGGCAAACTACTTTTTTTAATCCAGCAGATTTGACCATTTCGTGAAACGGTTAAGCTCAGAAAAACCTTGTGCTATAAAGTCAGCTAAGAAATATATTTTTTCTCAGCAAAGAAATAATTGTTTTTACCGTGTTTTCTTGTAAAGTCCTTCGCTTCTGTGGCCGTCGCCATTTTGAACAGGGCAAATGGCGAACTACTTTTTTTAATCCAGCAGATTTGACCATTTCGTGAAACGGTTAAGCTCAGAAAAACCTTGTGCTATAAAGTCAGCTAAGAAATATATTTTTTCTCAGCAAAGAAATAATTGTTTTTACCGTGTTTTCTTGTAAAGTCCTTCGCTTCTGTGGCCGTCGCCATTTTGAACAGGGCAAATGAGGCGCTGACGCGTCGCGTAGGCCGCTGAGAAACATCCATAAGTTCACCCTCCATGTTAAAAACTCTTCGTCTGACTCTTCGAAAACAAGCAATAAGGCTGCAGAGTAACACACTGGCTGCTAACTGCTATAGAGAGAGCGCTCTCTCTAGCCCCCCTTAGGGCGGGGACCGCTTTTGTTCACGGACTACATCTGGCGGTGACAGGATATGGTCCGTGAGCAGTCGTCCGGTTGATTTAAGAGCCCGTAAATAAGTTTTTTTTTCGTTTTTACTGATAGATAATTAGTTATAAGCGGTACTGCATTTTAAATAAAAATAGCGCAAATCCGCTTATGAATTATAAAAGTTAGTCAATCCGCTATAGCGCTAACAAATTGTTTAGGTCCGCTATTAGCGGATTAGCGCTTTAGCGCTCTCTGGCGGTCTGGTGCCCAACACTGGCAAATACTTTTGAAATACAGCTGATTTGACCGTTAAGGTGCTATGTGTAACTTTCTGTAGAGCGCAGAACTTAGAAAAAATTTCAACAGGCAAAGCATTCTGATCCCTCCCCCTCAGAGCCATATATGGCTCTGAGGGGGAGGCTCTGCTGAAATTCAAATTCAAGCTCTGTTTTTATTGGCTGGTTACAAACTCTGTTTTTATTGGCTGGTTAAGGACGGGTCACTCTGTGTTTTTAGTGTTTTTATAAATGCTGATAGAGAAGCAAGGGGACTATAGTTTTTTTCAGAGATTACTTTGTCTAACATCAGTCTGTCAGTAGATAGTGACAGAGTGAAGAAATATGTTAAAAATATATTGTTAGAAAAGTTACAGACTGCATTACAAAGTTACATAGTGCAGCTTTAAAGTGCTTTTATTAAGAAAAAGTTCAACTGAGACACACCTTTACTATAAAGTCGCAGCAACATATTTATGTGTTTTTCAACTTTATTTGACATATTTGGACTGATGCGACTTATAGGGCGGAGCGACGTGTACTGCGGAAAATACGATAAACTAAAAGAAGCATCAAGAGATGACCAAAAAAAAATAACAGAAAATTTCAATTAGAAGATGTTTCTTGCATCTTTTCTTGATTCATGTTGTCTTTTGCTGCTCTTTGTGTTATTTCTTCCTCCTTATCCTCCTTCCCCTCCTCTCTTTTCTCTTTGGTCCTCACCCCTCCCTTCATGTTTCCATTCTCTGTCTTTACGCTCCTCGTCCTCCTTCCTCTCCCGTTAGCTTCCAGTCCCTGCTGTTTATGAAGGTAAATTTATAGGTCTACCAGGAGCCGTTGGCTGGAGGTGGCCTCCACTGCTCAAACCACAACAAGGCTTTACCCTCCACATGGAAAAGAGACAGCGTAGTGGGCATACTGGGCTATTTCCATCAGCCCGCATTAAACCTGATAACACACTCTTACCTCCAATTATCTGCTAATGAGCCTCATTGGGTTTTTTTTTTCTGCTCTCTCCTCGCGATCCTGCCTCTTACCTCCACATTTCTCTAAAGTGGATGGCTGCTGTTTGCCTCCTTTCCTTTATTTTATACAGCTCCATCCAGCATTTGTTTTTTATTGGTCTACAAGGAGCCGTTAGTCAGCGGTGGGCTCGTCTGTTTAACCGGCACATGTTTCGTGCTGTTTTTCACACTCTTGCTTTTGGAAGTCGGCTCAGCCCGTATGCAGGTTAAATATTTATGTGAAGTGTTGTCCTCGCTTGCACATTACAGAAGCACATGTGCTCGTTTTTAAAGAGTAAGCTATTGACACGCTTCTGTTGATTTTAATGTGCTGAAAAGACCAAATCTAAACGTGCTCCAAATGCTCATTGAGTCTTCATCTTTACACCTAGCTTCAAATGGTTTGAATTGGGGTGCTGTGGAATACATGTAAATAAGTATCCTACCTGTTGGAGATAGTTAACTGAACACCGTCAGTTTGGAGAAACGCAGCAGTTCTGATTACCGTATTTCCGGAATATAGGTCGCATCTTTTTTTTATCATTTTTGCATGCCCTGCGACCTATATTCAGGTGCGACCTATTTATGGCTTCTTATAAAATAAGCTGATTTGTAATCATTTATTAACAAAAATTAAACTGAGACACACTCTTACAATAATGTCAGCTAACAAATAGTGCTGGGTGATATGACGATATATATCATGGGGACGATAGAAACGTGTCTATCGTGCTACTTGCCTTCTATCGTCTCTATCGTTTATAAAATAATTTTATTAATTATTCATGCAAATAAATAAAGTGTAGTCCATATATAAAGGGAACGCCTTGGGATTCCCCCAGAGGAGCTGCTCCAAGTGGCTGGGGAGAGGGAAGTCTGGGCCTCCCTACTTAGGCTGCTACCCCCGCGACCCGACCCCGGATAAGCGGAAGAAGATGGATGGATGGATGGATGGTTACGATAAAATGTATTGGTGTTGTCACTTTGCTTAAACTCAGTTTATATATGTGATAAATAAGAATAAAAAAATAACTTTCGCAAAGAAGCTTCATATTGTGGTTTTGCGACATGACGGCGCTGCTTTATGTTTGACGCACGCGCGGGTTTGCGACACATGCTTTACGTTGTTAAACTCGAGAGCAATGGAGACGCAGGGGCATGAAGCCGGTGTCACAACAAGGAGAAACAGCTGCACAGGCAGCCCAAGAAGAACTTTTACCAAAAAGAGGGGGAACGTCTGTTATTTGGGTACATTTTGGATTCAAGAAGTCTGACACGGAGCAGAAAACGGTAATCTGCAAACTTTGTCACAACGCCGTTCCCTCGCCCGACGCCAACACAACCAACACAACCAAACCACAACACAAACCAAATACTAAATTAATTGTGGTATATCGTGATATATATCGTTATTGCAATATAAAAAAGTCCATATCGTGATATATGATTTTTTCCATATCGCCCAGCACTACTAACAAATATATTTTTTAGGTGTTTATCCTGCTAAAATTATTCATTTATTAAAGAAAAGTTCAGCTCAGACACATATTTGCTATAATTTTTATCAAACAAATAAGTGTTTTTAAGTGTTAATCTTCTTAAAAGCCTTGCTTTGCGCTCCTGTGGCAGACATTTGCAGCAGAACTAAACACGGTCCACATTTTGACGTAGGTGCGACCTATATTCAGATGCAACCTATATATGGATTTTTCAGATTCTTTGGCAATAATTGGACAATGCGACCTATATTCAGGTGCGACCTATATTCCAGAAAATACGGTAGACTGACTGGCCTAAAGTTAGTTTGATCAGTGCTGAAATCCAGAACCATATAAAATGAGATTAACAGCAATGTAAAGTTTCTAAACTAATGTGAACATGAAACACCGAGACGTTTTAAAGATTGGAAGAGCTATAAGAGGGATGCAGTTTGCTTTGCTGTCAAATCTGCTTGGACTAGTCATGATCTCATAAATCCAAACTGATTTTACTCTGTTTTCTTAAAATGAGTTTGTTCAAAGCACTACAACAGGTAAGATATTAATTGTTAGCAATCTCCCCACCAAATCACAGTTTGTAAAATGTGAATGATCATATTAAGTGAGGTTATAAGGGAGATACCTACATAAATGTCCTTAATTAAATAAGTTTCTTAAAGTTCGCAACATTTTGAGATATCAAACTTTATTGTTAAGTTTCATGATCTTGATTTCTTAACGCTCATCACAACTTACAAAAACACAAGCATGAACCGATAAAAAAAAGATTGTACGAAATGTGACAAAATGAAGATATTTTTTACAGTTGTTTAATCTCGAGACACATTTTGAGGTGAACTGACCTGTTTGCGTTCATCATAAATTATTCTTCTGCTGTTCATCCATCTGATGTGACTTGTCTTTTTTTTTCTCTCTTTGGTGTCTTGTGTTTCCTGCCACTGCCCGATCGTCTCAGGTAAGTCAAGTTTTTCTTTATCATACCTTTACACACTCGTGCATTCAGACACAATCTGAAAACACCTGAAGGTCAATTCAGGAGCAGAGGAGATGTGGAGTGATGGAAAGAAAGTTTGTGTTTCAGGAAAAAAGTGTGTTTGGGGTGTGTGGGGGTGAACGGGGTTCAGTCTTTCATGAAGTCACTGTGAGGAATGACCTCGACTTGTGTGGCGGGTCGTTAAAACAGTCCCAGACCATTCTGCAGCGTGGGCTAACAGCTTGTTACAGTAAGCCACCGCTTCATGGCAGCGCTGAAAAACTCAACGCTCTGCTGATCAGAGATCAGTTCATGTGTTCACAAGTCTCACTCACATGTAAAACTCATGCGTTCATTCAGTGTGTCCAAACATGAACATGGCAGGAACACGCAAAAGCAACAAAGAAAAACACCTGATGCACAGTTTTCTTTAACTTTCTGCCTCTGTTTGCACTTTCAGTCATTTTCCTCCCACTCTCTATTTAACACACACACAGGTTTGTTTTTCTATCATTGTGGGGCCATTGCATTGACTTCCATTCATTTTTCATTCTTTTCTATAGCCTAACCCTGACCTTTACCCTAAACCTAACCATTACCAATGCATACCTTACCCTAAACTTAACACATCCTCAATTCACACACCTTAGTCCTAAACCTAACCCCTAACCCACAACGGAACTTCTTCTTTTGGGGCCCGGGCTTTGGGCCCCATAAGAAGCAGTTGGTCCTCACAATTAAGTATAACTCAGAAAAATGGGCCTCACAAAGTAACATAAACAAGGACACACACACACACCAGTGCTGTAATTCCTCAGAGCAGCATGAGTCGTGTCAACGTTTTTTTTTTTTTTTTACTGATCGCCTATCGTCTGGTGTGACCAAGGTGACTTTTACTCTTACAACGTAAAATTGAAACACAGTTCATGCCTTTTTGTGTGTGTGTGTGTGTCCCTTTTTAGATAATGAGGGGTCTATATGCACGGTTGGCAGCATATTAAATATGCAACAGCTGACTGAAAATAGTGGTTTGTCGTGCACACAAACACACACAATGTGCAGCAGTTTTGAGGCGTTCTTTCTTTCTTTTCTTCCTTTCTCTGGTGTTTTCTTTGTGACAGACAGGCAGGTGTTTTTCTGGTGTTGGTCAGCATTAACATGTTCCCAAGTCAAGAGGACATAATCAACCAAACTAACTGAAGGGCTGCACATTGTGTTTCTGTGTGTTACATCAAAATCTGTCCATTTGTTCATGAGATATTTTGCTAACAGAACAACAAGGTTGGCAACAGTATGAAACTGTTTAGTGTTGTTGTTTTCTGACTGACTTTTAAAATGTAATACAAATAAAAATGTTAATTTCTGGTAGTTTTATGCAAATGTTGCTGATCTTTCTTTTTCTTTCGTTCTTTCAACTCTAATTTCTTCTTTCCCCGTCTGCAGCTTTTTTTTTTGTAAATCACCTTGTACTTTCTTTTCAGCTCTGCCAAGACTGATTTCCTTTCTCACTGCTTGCAGCAAACCTCTCCAATAAGGCTTACTCATACACACACACACACACACACACACACACGTGCACAAACTTTGGAGAGTCACTGTAATAGGATTAGAAGGGTCTGCTGAAATATTGAAGAGTCTCGATGCAAATAATGAATAGGCTGGCAATGTATCTGGATGAGTGTGTGTTGAGGAGCAGTGCAGGTGCTTGACTGCACTGTGTGTGTGTGTGTGCGATCAGCAGCTTGTAATGTATGGTGCGTTTAGCCCGGAGGTACAAAGAAGCAACGAGCGCACAGACACACAAACATACTATCGCACATAAGGTCAAAACATCGCCCTTCTTCAAACAACTCTGTTCACTTTCAAGTCCTGTCGCAAGAGAAGAAAAGTAACATTTGTGAGTGTGTGTGTGAGAGAACGAGAGAGAGAGTCTTCATGCATGTAAGCAAAGCTTGTGTGCAAATGTAACAATGTATGCAGTGTGCATGTGTGTAACCTAACAGTGACTAAGGTTGCTGGCTGAATGGAGGAGAAAATTAGGCCTCATATGATAGTCACACTTCACATGGCCTGTGATCACTTGTGTGTGTCTGTGTGAGGGGTGATGACGCTCACTGGAGCACAAAGTACACAAAGACAGCAAAATATTAATGACATTTCATAAAAAGCAGAATAACAGCCCACTGAGATAAAAAAAAAAGCACTTGAGATATTGAGTGCTGGTGAGTTTTGTTGTTTGTTCATGTTTCCTTCTCTTACTTCACTCAGATATGTGACCCCGGGATGGCAACATGAATGAGAACAAGAATATTTTCTACATTAAGTCATTACTGTATTGTTTATATATATACAGTATATCACTGTTTTTCTCTTGCATTTGTTGCTGGATGTAACTGGGACCCCGTGTACATAATCTCGTTTTCATCACATGTACCACATGCGGTGCAAATGACAATNTGGGACAGAAGCAAAGAGAAAATCACTGTTCAAGAGCTTGACTTGAGTCTCTAAACCAGAGCTCCCAACCTTTTTGAGACTGAGTGCTACTTCAGTGGTACCAAGTACCATGAAGGGCTACTTGTTTGATACAAACATACATTTGTATTAATAATAATAAATGTACATACAGGTAGTCCTCGACTTACGACAGAGATCCGTGCCTACGCTGCGTCGTAAACCGAATTTCGACGTAAATCGGGACATACCTACATACGTGCACCTTATACGTACAGTACTGTATTTTACCAAGCACTTAGCCTATCCTAACACAGTACCCTACATAATTATCAAAAAACATACATTTGGGAGCCATAATGAAGGGAAAAAAGAGTTAATTTCATACTGGGATGGTGGTGAAGCCTTTCCTCCGTCCCTCCTCCGTATTCTCTATTGCGTTTATGTCGTAAAACCACCAACCATAAAACAGCTGTCCATAAAACAGCTACTTTTCCACAGCTGCTGCCTGTTTATGCCGGTCCAGCTTGGTCCAACAAGTTTTGTTTTGTGAATGTACAGAGGACCATACTTAGCTTTTTTAGATAGTACAGTGCAGTATTTCTCCGCCGCTACGTTTACAACTTAAAAACCGGAAACTGCGTAACTCGGCTTTCCAAAATAAAATTTCAAAATATATATTTATTTTTTTTATTTTTTTATGGGAGATGCATTGTAACTGCAAAACGTCATAACTCGAGACCATCGTAAGTCGAGGACTACCTGTATATGTAAATTTGTGACTGCCTGATCATATCTTAATTGGGGGATGCCATTGTAATGCATAGGAGACAAGTGCATTGTGAAGCAATGCACTACCTCCATGCAGTGCATGGCAAGCACCTATTATTCTACACCTCAGAAGTGTGTCTACATTTCTATCTCCGTTGATGCGGCCGAACCACAATGTCTACCCCCACAAATATTATATCAAAAGGACTGGCTCGGCTCCGTGATGTGCGCTATTACTTTTATTGGCATTTCGACTTACCATGGCAATGTAATTTGCGAAGAAAGACGCAATATTTCACCAACTCCAGGAACTAGTTGGTGACTGCCAACTTATTATTCTACACCTGATAAGCGTATCTTTTTCAACTTTAATGCAGCCAGAACCGCAACGTGGACCCCCAAACGACCGGCTGTGTGATATGTACCTAGATGTGTGATAATTACTTTTATTGCCAATTGGATTTACCATGGCGACTTATTTTGCTAACAAAGATGCAAAATTTCACATAGGAAATGAATGGGAGGAAAATTTTCAAAGAAACTGAGTAACGTCGGTAGCCATTTTGGTTCAACATGCACTGAAGGCAAGGCAATGAAGGTAATGTACTTTGTAGCTAATTACCCTGATAGTCCTAATGTAGCCAATTAGCCTAAGGTAGCTAAGTAGCCTAAGGCAGCTAATTAGCCTGCATTGCCTTGTGAAGTAAGTCAATGGATCAGAAAATTAACATGTCATTTTGATTCAAGATGGCTGCCACAACTACCTTAGCAAACACAAAATTAACTGCAGTATGACTCAGTCATTCTTTGACATATTGAGCTACAAAACAGAAACTCATTGCTGGATTTATTTGAAACTTACACAAAGTAATTATAAAACTTATCTCTAGAGCTGATTAATGTTTGGAGCCATTTTGATACAAGATGGCTGCCATAGCTACCTCAGCAAACACAAAATTGACTATACTGTAACTCGGTCATTCTTTGACAGATTGAGCTGAAATTAGGTTTGCTTGTAGCTGAGAGTGAGTTGTAATACATTCCTAATGAAAACCAAATATCCAAGATGGCCGCCTTAGCTAAAAGAGAAAAATATGATAACTCAGCCATTTCAAGAGATATTGAGCTGAAATTTGGCGTATTGGTTGCTGAGAATAATCTCTAATAGATTCTGATTGAAAATCAAAAATTCAAGATGGCCGACAAAGCAAAAAAGAAAAATACTATAAATCAGTCAATTTTAGTGATATTGAGCTGAAACTTGCGCTGTGTCCCAATCCAACGGCTGCATACTACCAAGGACCCGGCCTACCCGGTCCACGTAGGCCGGGTCCTTCAAATACCACGTAGACCGTAAGTTCGCGGCTGTGAAATTATTATTTTTTGGGACAGGTCTAGCCTTCACGGTTACGTCGGGGGTATGTCCCATTGCCTAGCAACCGTGACGGCGCTCAGCCTAAGGAAGAAAGGAGCTTGAAATGCTGTTGTTTTTACTGCTTTTTTAAATTCTAGAGGAAATACAGAACTTTTATCGCTGCTGGCGGCATGTTTTATATCTGCTGCTGACAGACATATCCAACTTACTTTTTTTTGGCTATAAACGGTAGTTTCATGGATAATTTCATTGTCAGTACTGTATTAACTTTGTTAACTTGTGCATAATAAATAAATCAAAAATCTATCTTATTTACTAATAATTTAATAAAACAATATACTAGTATAATATTTATAACTTGTTTAAAATTTTAAATAATAACTTATGGTATTTGAAAATTTTCAAATTTAGAATACAGCATAACATTTTCCAATATTTTATTGTATAAAATCCATTGGTACATAAAGGGATTGTAAAAATGTTAAAAACAGGGTCTTTTCATCTATTTTATTAATAACATAGCACTCAAGTGTTTTCATTGAGCATCAGTATATTTACCTTAAGCCTCATCATTATAATACTTTAATATCTTGTAAAAAATTAAATCTTAAACTAATAATGTTTTTGTTGTTCTTTACATGTCCTGAACCAGACCAGACCCTTGTACTGGAGGATTAATCTGAATATCCCAGTCCTGGACCGTTACTTTAACCAAGAAGATCCTAGACTGGATTTCTGATGAAGCAGGGAGTCTCTGGAGGTGTTGCTTCATCTCCTGGACCTGGATTCATGACATGGTTGGGGGCGACAACTGTTTTCTGGCTGGCAGGTGCATCCTGTAGGTGGTCTCAGTCAGGAGAGCTTGGGACGCCTCGTTCTGCTGTCCATCATGGTGTCATCCACCTGCCTAAAAACCCAGAGGACCTGCAGGTGGTGTCCCGTGGGTTTACAGGGCCGGCAGCCACAGAACCTTTTGTTGTTTTGAATTAACTTACTGTTAATAAAATGAATTATAGACAACTAGTTTTTGTAATCAATTTATTTTTTCAAAATTAAAACAAAACAAAGAAAAACACATTTTTCAAACTCATAAAAAGACATTTATTTACCGGTATTTGCAATTTTTTCTAGAATACTAAAAAATCTTTCCATCATCTCCCTACTTTCATTCGCCCTTCTCTCTTCTGCCTCCCTCTGCAGCTTCATATCTTCTCTGATTAAGTCCATTAACTCATCCTCTCTGTTCTTCTTCCTCTTTCTTCCTCGTCTCTGTTCCGTTCTTTCCTCCTCCTCAGCCCTGTCGTCCTGGTCACCCACTGCTGTGCTTGGACCTGGATTGTCCTCACGGATGGAGGCAATCAGGACAGGAGGTGCAATGCAAGGTCTCTGTCCTAACGCCTCATCCATGAGGACAAACCAGGGCCACGTCGCAGCAGTGGGCTTCCCACTCACTCCTTCCCCTGACCCTGGACATAACAGAACACAGATAACTGATCAAAAGTTTAATCTAAGTAAATGTAACATTTTAAAGGAAAAATGTGTTGGTTCAGAAATTTCAATGAAAAAGACCTGTCTGTGGTTGGATGGTGACGTGTGGTTCATAAAACTTGGGTTGCGAGCTCAGAGCCGCGATGACAGACAACAGACAGAGAAGAGAGGGAGGGAGCTGCGGGAGCAAAAAAAAAAAAGACGAGGAGCCCCACCGCCGGCAGAGACACGACGAGCAAGCGTGGCGTGCGCATGTGTTCTGAACGCAAACACGCTTCAAATTATTGTTAGTTCATATATCCATCCATCCATCCATCTTCTTCCGCTTATCCGGGGTCGGGTCGCGGGGGTAGCAGCCTAAGTAGGGAGGCCCAGACTTCCCTCTCCCCAGCCACTTGGAGCAGCTCCTCCGGGGGAATCCCAAGGCGTTCCCAGGCCAGCCGAGAAACATAGTCCCTCCAGCGCGTCCTGGGTCTTCCTCTGGGTCTCCTCCCGGTGGGACATGCCCGGAACACCTCACCAGGGAGGCGTCCAGGAGGCATCCTAACCAGATGCCCGAGCCACCTCAACTGGCTCCTCTCGATGTGGAGAAGCAGCGGCTCTACTCCGAGTCCCTCCCGGATGACTGAGCTTCTCACCCTATCTCTAAGGGAGAGTCCAGCCACCCTGCGGAGAAAACTCATTTCAGCCGCTTGTATCCGAGATCTTGTTCTTTCGGTCATAACCCAAAGCTCATGACCATAGATGAGGGTGGGAACGTAGATCGATCGGTAAATTGAGAGCTTTGCCTTTTGACTCAGCTCTCTCTTCACCACGACAGACCGGTACAGCGCCCGCTTCACTGCGGACGCTGCACCTATCCGCCTATCGATCTCACGCTCCAGTTTTCCCTCATTCGTGAACAAGATCCCGAGATACTTAAAGACCGTGTAAAGTGAAATTAAATTTGTGTTTTTATTTTGTCACACGGCATAAATATGTGTTATTAATCACCCATATAAATCTGACTGATTAAAAACATTGATTTCCTTATAAAATTAAGTCTCAAAAATCATGAAAAAACATGATTTTGACTTGCTCTAGAACGCTGGGGGCGTGTCGCACGTGGGCGTGATTTCAGCGCAGTACTGCGCCATGTCCAGCCCCCTTCAGAGCTGAGCTGTGTGGGGAGGCATACGGGGGAAGCAGAGATCACCTGCTCTGTTTTTATCTGAGTTCTGGCTTCCAGCAGCTCCTTTTTCCAAGAGTTACGCTGTTTTTAGTGCACTAACAACTCTGGTTATGTTTTTAAAGTTGAGGACACATAACTCCGCTGTTATAATCAGCGCTATTTTAGAAGATGAGCGGACTCGCGGTCCGAACCGGTCACATCGCATGCGGGGTCTGATCGCCACACACACACACGCGCGCGCGCGCGACCCGGTCACATCGCATGCGGGGTCTGATCGCCACACACACACACACACACACGCG
>JBBPBX010027425.1:25399-37304 GCA_038048925.1 Garcialebias charrua | reverse complement strand
CTCTGTATGAGAAGTTCCAGTCTGGATTCAGAGCAGCTCACAGTACTGAGACTGCATTGCTGAGAGTAACAAATGATGTCCTCATGGCTGCTGACACTGGTTCTCCCTCCATCCTTGTCCTCCTTGACCTCACTGCAGCCTTCGACACTGTGGACCATAGTATCCTCCTCCACCGTCTTCATGTGGAGGTCGGTCTCTGTGACACTGTCCTGGACTGGTTCAATTCTTTCCTCTCCAATAGGCTGGAATGTGTTAGCCTTGGCAATGCCACTTCCCAGACAGTCGGTGTCTCCTGTGGTGTCCCTCAGGGGTCAGTTCTGGGGCCCCTGCTGTTTTCCCTCTACATGCTGCCTTTAGGTCAAATTATTAATCAGTTCAACATTTCTTTTCACTGCTATGCCGACGACACACAGCTTTACATCAGGACTGGAACATCATCATCATCCCTATCTCCGTCTTCACTCACTGTTCTCTCTGCCTGCCTGGAGGAAATAAAGGCATGGATGAATCAGAACTTTCTTCAATTAAACTGCTCGAAGACTGAGGCCATATTGATTGGCACCCCTCACCAGATACAAACATCAACTTTAACAACAATCTCCTTCTCTGGTCAAGACATCCCCCTCTCCACCTCTGTTACAAATCTTGGAATAAAAATGGACTCTCATCTTACATTTGAAAATCACATTAAGCATCTGTTTAAAACCTGCTTCTTCCATCTTCGAAACATCTCCAGACTTCGCCCATCTCTGACTTTTCCTGATGCTGAGAAACTCGTCCATGCCTTTGTCTCCTCCAGGCTCGACTACTGCAACTCCCTGTTTATTGGTATCCCTGGCAAAAACCTTCAGAAACTTCAATACATTCAAAACAGTGCAGCAAGGATTCTGTTGAGAGTTCGTAAATTTGAACATATTACACCCATTCTCCATAACCTCCATTGGCTTCCTGTCACCTACAGAATTCAGTACAAAACTGCTCTCATTACCCATCAATGCTTGCACGGCACTTCACCTGACTATCTAAAGGACATTCTTGCACCATATTCATCCACCCGGTCTCTACGATCACAGAACAGTAATTTCCTTCATATTCCTCGGACCAAATTGAGGACCATGGGAGACCGAGCATTCTGTGTGGCTGCCCCCCGCCTGTGGAACTCCCTCCCTGATGACCTGAGAGCTCCACAGTCACTGGTTGACTTTAAAAGCAGCATAAAGACCTTTCTTTTTAAGCAAGCCTATTCTGCCTCCACATGATTTTATCTTTGATCTTAGCTGATATCATTATTGATTTTACTTGATTTTATCACTTGTTTTATTTTATTTATTTTTTAAGCAAGCCTAATCTGCATCCACATGATTTTATCTTTGATCTTAGTCGATATTATTATTGATTTTATTTGATTTTATCACTTGTTTTATTTTGATCTTTGCTTTGTTACACTTTGTAGCACTTTGAGATTTTTATTAATGAAAAGTGCATTATAAATTGAATTCATTATTATTATTATTATTATTATATGGTATTACTATATATAACGTTGTGGAAGGTGCATCTGTACAGTAGATAATTATTTGACTTTGCCAACACAAATACTTGTTCTGGACGTTTCTGTCTCCCTCATATCATCAAAACAAATAAAAAGTTAAATAAAAGCGAATCTCAAACTTATTTTTAGCTCCAGTTCCCTTCAGGTCAGCCTGCTGTCCTCGGCAGCAGCCACATATGCCACCTCTCTCCAGGGCCCAGACTTAGAGGTGTGAGATGACAGATGGTCCACATGGGTCAACCTGCCTCTTTGACTGGAGAGGAGAGAAGAGGAGGGAGGGATGGAGCAGATGACCTCCATCAATAGTTTTTTTCAGAAAGCTGGCAGCTGTAGGTCAAAACAAATTAATGCCAAGCACGTAATTCAACCTTTCCTATTTATATTGTTTTACTTTTTTTTTTTTTTCATTTACCCTTTATTTATCCAGGTAGTCTCATTGAGCCACGAGAACTCATTTTCAAGAGAGACCTGTTAGGGAGCATTGTTCAAGGGCCCAGAGTGGGGCGAATGAGGGTGGAGGCAGGTGTGGGTGTTTCACCTTTTTCCACCCACACTTTTTGATGTTGTCGGTACCGGGGCTTGAACCGGCGATCTTCCGATCACAGGCCAACTGTCTCTAACCACTGCACCACCACTCCCAACATGTTTGTGCGAAGGAAATAAAAAACAATTGCCACATTTTTTCACACTGTACATCCCAACAAGCACATCAGATCGAGGCCAAGAATGCTCAAGGTTAAAATAAGATGTAGCAATTTTTCAACGTGGCAATGAAGGATGTTGCCAGAGTCTAAAATGACTCCTGGCAGGAGCAGTATTTCACTGAGGGTTAGAACCAGAGCCGTGCTGCACCTGTTGTCAGTTCATCAGTGTTTTTTTCCAGACACACAGAGAAACAGTCTTCTCCATCAAATTAGCTCTCCTGCTTGGCACCGTGCACGTACAATAAATAACATTTGAGACCGATGTTTGTTAATGTTTACAGACATGCAAAGTGTGAGATTGCCAATTTTTAGTCTTGACAGCGGAGAAGATCAAGTGTCCTGTCGGGAAAAAAAAAAACATTTATCAGAGACAGCTTGTCTGCTGCTCTGGTTGTGGAGCCACATCCATCATCATCTGCTCTGTATCTGTAACACATTTTTCTGGGATGGGTTGGTGTTGAGTTCCCTGTGATGTGCTGTATCCTGCTGTAAGATGCAAGGATTTAGGCTTTACTGCTTTACTGTGTTTAGCAGCTGATGAAGAGGTGTGCTTGATTAGGCAAGGCCGCAGTAATTCCCTTAAATAAGATGAGAAATACCAGCTGCCACATTGGATCTAATTCATCACCTTCTTTCATCTGTTTTACCAATTAAGTGCAAGTGTCTGGTCATTTTCCAGATACAGTTTATAGACACATGATTTATAGCACTGAGAAAGGAAAACTCCAAATTATTTAACTTAATATGGTTTTATTTCTATCTTAGCTGTTTTTGTGCCTCTAACACAAACAACTCAAAGATTACACAGGAAATTAATTTAGTTTGGCAAACAACTTTATTTTCCAGTGGTGATTACAATCAACTAATCCCTTGCTTATGTTTTTTTTTAAAGAAAATCTGAATGTGAATGAATAGGAGAAAATGTATTTTAAGTGAGAGAGTGACTGGACAGCCTGAACATGATGAAACGTTCCAACCTCTGCCGTTGAGAAGAGGCACAGCTGTGGTCCATTTTTCTCTGCCGGGGCCTGCTGAGTTCTGCAGATGGGTTTGAATTGGTTGAAGTTCATACTCAAGGAATCGTGGGGCTTTATAGTCATCGGAACAGAGGGGGAGAAACTGAGAGGAGACAGAAAACCTGAGTCAAGAACTATCATTGTAAAATGTTGCAGACTTGGCTCCTGCATGTTTAAACTGTTCAATTAAAAAGCCTTCCTCGGTTTTCATGTTTCACAAAACGGTGCACCTAGATAGAAGAGAGGCTCTGAAAATGATCATTAATGGGCAGATACATATTTATGATGATTGTAAATTGTTTCAAGGCATGCGGGTGCTTTTTAGAGAAGTTGTAATCATATGTAGTATATTTTTATTGAGTTAATTCAGTTTTATTGAGTTATTAAGTCAAAGCTCAAACCCTCAGAGGGTTTGAACTTTGAAATCCTGCTAAATCCTGCTAATGATAAATCTAATAGGATATTACCGGTAATATGTACAAAGTACCGTAGTTGAAAATGTGCTTCATAACCTGAAATTCAGGGTCTCTTTTGTTGACTTCAAGTGGTTGCAAATGCTTTAGTTTAAATGCATTTTGACTCAATATATTTTGCTTGTGTTTTGCAAATGTGCTGCGATTCAAAACTAATTACTGTGCAGTAGTTTGGGTCCTGCATGGTCTGGGGAGGAAATAATCAGAACTTTAACAGGTTAAAAGGTATCAGAAAATCAATAAAAAATATTTTATTTTATGTACAAGTCCTGCAGCGACAGTCCTACTTTAATAAATGTGTTTTTGTACAAGATATTATATAATACTGTTTCATTCATAAATCTAATCACTGATGCCTTTAAAACATATACCGGTATCTTAAAAATAACTACCGTAAAGCTGTCAAATACAGGTGCTGGTCATAAAATTAGAATATCATGAAAAAGTTGATTTATTTCAGTAATTCCATTCAAAAAGTGAAACTTGTATATTATTTTCATTCATCACACACAGACTGATATACTGTATTTCAAAGGTTTATTTATTTTAATGTTGATGATTATAACTGGCAACTAACAAAACCTGGCAACTAACGAAACCCCCAAATTCAGTATCTCAGAAAATTAGAACATTGAGGAAAAGTTCAATATTGAAGATAACTGGTGCCACACTCTAATCAGCTAATTAACTCAAAACACCTGCAAAGGCCTTTAAATGGTCTCTCAGTCTATTTCTGTAGAATACACAATCATGGTGAAGACTGCTGACTTGACAGTTGTCCAAAAGACAACCATTGACACCTTGCACAAGGCGGCAAGACACAAAAGGTCATTGCTAAGGAGGCTGGCTGTTCACAGAGCTCTGTGTCCAAGCACATTAATAGAGAAGTGAAGAGAAGGAAAAAGTGTGGTAGAAAAAAGTGTACAAGCAATAGGGATAACCACACCCTGGAGAGGATTGTGAAGCAAAACCCATTCCAAAATGTATGGGAGATTCACAAAGATGGACTGCAGCTGGAGTCAGTTCAAAAACCACCATGCACAGACGTATGCAAGACATGGGTTTCAGCTGTCACATTCCTCGTGTCAAGCCACTCTTGAACAAGAGACAGCATCAGAAGCATCTCACCTGAGACTGCTGCTGAGTGGTCCAAAGTTATGTTCTCTGATGAAAGTAAATTTTGCATTTCCTTTGGAAATCAAGGTCCCAGAGTCTGGAGGAAGAGAGAAGAGGCACAGAATCCACGTTGCTTGAGGTCCAGTGTCAAGTTTCCACAGTCAGTGATGGATTTGGGGCCATGCCATCCACTGGTGTTTGTCCACTGTGTTTTCTGAGGTCCAAGGTCAACGCAGCCGTCTATCAGGAAGTTATAGAGAACTTCATGCTTCCTGCTGCTGACCAACTTCATGGAGATGCAGATTTCATTTTCCAACAGGACTTGGCACATGCACACAGTGCCAAAGCTACCAGTACCTAGGACAATGGTATCCCTGTTCTTAACTGGCCAGCAAACTCACCTGACCTTAACTCCATAGAAAATCTATGAGGTATTGTGAAGAGGAAGATGTGATGCAACAGACCCAACAATTCAGAATATCTGAAGGCCACTATCAGAGCAACCTGGGCTCTCATAACACCTGAGCAGTTCCACAGACTGATCGACTCCATGCCATTCCACATTGATGCAGTAATCCAGGCAAAAGGAGCAACAACTAAGTATTGAGTGCTGTACATGCTCAGATGGCCAACATTTCTAAAAGTCCTGTTTTTATTGTTCTTGAGTAATATTCTAATTTTCTGAAATACTGAATTTGGGGTTTTCATTAGTTGTCAGTTAATCATCAACATTAAAAGAAATAAACATCTGAAATGTATCAGTCTGTGTGTAATGAATGAATAGAATATACAAGTTTCACTTTTTGAATGGAATTACTGAAATAAATTTGCTCTTCTCAAGGGCGGAGATCTCCTCTCGTTCTCCGCTTTGCTTTTGCTTTGTCTTGTCTGTGAAACTGTCTGAGAGCCTCTCTTCTACAAAATCTTCCGAATCATAAATATGGACTTCAATTTGGTCAGTTAGTCCCTCAACACAACTGATAACATTTCTTCAAAAAGAAGACAGGCTGTAGGTGAGCTGATTTGCCCTGTTCGCATGCACACATCTGGATATCTCATCGACTTGGAAGACGTGATGATGTGTCTATCTCTGCTGTCATCTGTGGATCTTAATGACGCATATTTAATTGGATTTATGATAACTGGTTCCTGCTTTTTGGATTCGGCTGGTTCCTGGTCTATCAACACAAAAGGAAGACGTCAGCAGCTAATCTGGACCTGGTCAGGCTGCCTGCCTTACATGATGGCTTGGTTCATGTCTCTAGAAACCAGACTTTTGGCTGAATGGATTACCGTAGATCTCGGGGATTAAGGCACGTTCCATTTGTGTGGTCATTTTAATTTGGACATTTTGGAAGCGAGTGGACTGACACAGACTGAAGGTAGATGTCATTAAAGTTCTGCCTGTCCCCAAAACAATCATGTTTCTCTGAAATTCGGCTCCCTGACTGGCCTTGACAGGCCGTCTTATCTCAACATACCTGTAGAAGTTTTGTAAACTTGACGCTCTCCACCCTCCCAAACCTTCTACTGAGGAATTCCACAGACTATTCAGAGGAGCCCAGCTGAATAAACATTCTGTCATCATTTCAGGACTCTGGATTCGTCTCTGGCCGTCCTCGGCAGCACCCCCACCCCCGAGTGTCCACAGATCTTGCCCGAGGGCACTACTGTATATGAACTGAGTGATTTTATCTGAACTCTGCAGTGCTTCTATAACCGTGTTTCCATCCATTTTTATTTCGAATTTTGAGCTAATTTTTGAAATCTCGCAAATATGTAAATACAAATTAATGCGAAGCAGAAGTGTTTCCATCTACTGGCTTGTATCGCATCTACCGGGCCACGCACAGCGTCATTACGTCAGACGTCAGCGTCATTACGTCAGACGTCAGCACTGCGCATGTCTACAGTAAACAGGAAGTAGCGGTTGAAAACAGAACCCGGCCACACATCTCGTCAAAATGGAGAGAATATTTCAGGTACGTGTTGCTATCGGGCAAGTTGTATTTATTCTGTCATGCCAACTAGTTTTAGCGATGTTACATGTTGTCCGGAGCGGAAACAGCTGAACGTCACGTGACGTGAATGTTCGCTACGGCAGAACTGAGTCGGAAAATCTGTTTCCATCTGTCGTTTTGCGCATCTGCTCATTTTCGAAGATCCCAAAAACCACCTCAAGCGAGCGTATAAACTTTTTGGCGAATTTGAGGAAGTAAATTCGGATTTTGCCGTTTCCATTAAGCTTTTCTGCTGCGATACTTCAAAATGCACAGCTAGAAACCTTGATGGAAACACGGCTTATGAGCTGGCTGCTCAACCGCCTTTGAGTTCCCCCTCGTCCCACCTCTGCGTAATATCGGCGTCATTATGTGCTTGTGTGTGAGATTTTTTTTTCATTACCACATTTTTAACCTTCAAACAGAGATCAAAAATGTGTTAGGAATTTTTTTTTTGGTCTCCAAACCCTATGTGTCATTTTTCACCACTTTTATTGTCTGTCCAACAGATCTCACTTGTAAATGAGTCTTCGAGGCTCAATGTGACTTATCTGTTTAAATAAAGGTTGAATGAAAAAATAAAATCAACTTTTCCATGATATTCTAATTTTATGACCAGTGCCTGTATACGTGATAGGGAGTGTCTTCAATAGTTCTTCCTGGAATGCAGTAAAATGGCAAGAAAAAGTTTGCGTAAAAATCATTAAAATTGTTTATTTGAAAACATTAATGAAGCAAACAGTTAATGCTTATCTTTACTGTAGCAGAATCATGGATGTTTTCATGGCAGCATGTCTCAAGGCTGTATCACAAATTATTATTATTGTTTCTGTTGGGAAAGTACAGTTAAGACAATTCAGTTATGGGAAGTGTTGGTGCACCAGTAGCCTGGCCCTCGCCTTCCTGCACAGCTCCGCTCAATTCTCATTTCCCTTCACTGCACACCTAGTCCAAAGCGAAGTGAAGGACAAGGGTCTGGTTTAAACCAGGCTAGTGCACCAGTGAAACTGATGATTAGTTTTTTCTTTGGCAAACAGTTTTAAGGAAGAAAGTAACATGTGCAGTTTGTTATGATCAATGCATGAGAAAAGTCTGGTTTGTGAGTTGTCTCAATAAATGTTTGATGAGATTTTTATTCTTCTTTCCTGCTCCATCTTGTGGCCCAAAAACACTCATGCAAACAGGTCCTCTCTGACTCTACTTCACTGAAACTTGGTTCTACCTAATGGGTTTATCTTGTGTTTTGTCATGCAGGAGACAATATAATGAAAGAGGTAATGACAGGATTCCAGTCACACAGGGATGGAGCCATACTGTCTTGTCTGTGCAGATGTGGCCGCATTGGGAAAAACAGCCATTTTCTCCTAAAACAGTCATCCTGCATAATGTCTGTTTCATGTTGCCGTTCTGCACCCAGCATCATTTACAGCAAGCCATCACTTCCATTGATCAGTCTCATGATCTAATCACCTCACTCTGCTTTGCTGCCAGACATGTTTCGATCTTCCCTCAGTGTGTTACCGCTGCGTGCTCTGACCGCTTGGAGTTTGTGTGACCTCGTGCACACCACACACTAAGCTGCACATTTAATTTATTCTCTCACGGTGTCCTTTAAACCTCTGTGCACATGAGCAGCCTTTGAGGTATCGCCCGTTTTGACGTGACCCTGTTTTCACCCTGAGCTGCAGATTTTTTTCTGCTGCTCTGTCTTTAGCTTGCTCCATCGCAGAAGCAACCTCACTTTGTCATAAATACTTTGGGTCTTTAGTGTTTGAGGTTTAAAGAGATTTGCCTAAAATTAAGTTCCTGAGCATGGAGTAATCCATCACTGCCATTTACTCTGCCTCCAGCGAGGAGTTTCCTTACAGCTTTATTAAATTAATACATTTTCTGCCAGGCTTGTGGGGAAAGGTCTGAATGAATTATGATTTCACACAATTTGAGTTAAATCATGCTTTTCAATCCTGCAGCTAAGCTGTGTGTGTGTTATGCTGCTCTCTTCATCTTTTAACTGCTCGTCCACAAACACCATGTGACTGTGTTTCTTTTCCTTCCTTTGGTTCCCTCCTGGCAGATAGGGGAGTAGGACATTGTTTTCCTGGGGCAGATTCAAGCAGGAAAGGGCTTTTGTAGTATTTGCTAATGAAATTATTACCCTTCACCTCATTGTTGTCACCTCTGGCTTCTCAAATTCTGTCTGCACTGAGTGGATTGTCTGCTGGATGCAAGTGTTTAAAGTGTTGCCAACTTTCAACATCACTGCTGCTGACCTTCAGTGAGGATGGATAGGTTTAGACACGTTAACAGCAAACGGACTCCAAAAGGACCCTCACATTTTTTACATTACCATATTTTAAATTTAATTCCGGCAAAGAAAGTGAAATTTAGATCTGGTTTAATTGTTTCATTTTTTGTTATCGTTTTAGTGACAACAGTTCTTTTTTGTTGTTGTTTAGAGCCCATTCAGCAACAGAATCATATTTGTTTTGAAAGTAGTGATGCATGAGGGTTGCAAACCATTCTGTAGTAGTTTTAGACATGCTACTTGTGTACAGATAGTTCTCAAAATATTCAGTTCACATCCCGGATGAGGACCTTTCTGGGTAAAGTTTGGATGTTCTCTCCGAGCATGAGTGGATTTTCTCCGGGTTTTCTTCCTTCTCCAACTCCTCCTCCTTCCTCTGGTTCTCCTTTAGAACAACCCCAGTCCTTCTCAACTGGCTTCTTGCTGCTTCCTCTCTCAGGATTTGCCTTTTTCTTTCCATGTAGCTGAATAACCGGTGGGGGGTTCTTGTCCTCCGACAAACAGGCATTTCTTTTAGCTTTCATCCTGGGGTCGGGGATTGGGGGATGAAAGCAGTTAGCCGATACTTTCTAAAGGCCACACTGACATTTTTCTGCAACTTGGACTTAAAGAGAACACAACAAATAAATCTACTTTGAAAAGGAAAAAGCATGCGAACAGAAAAATATACCAAGAATAAGAGTGTAGATTTCTTTTAATGATATCTCCGATTCCTCACTGATTCATCAAGAGGGGCTATAGTTGGCATACGGATTGTGCAATTCATATTTATGTACAAAAAAAAAAAACTTGAAGGAATGTACTGTATACTGATCCCTTCACATGGCAAAGATGGCTTGGAAAAAATAAGTGAAACTTGAATTCATCGAAAGTTTTAGAAAAGGCAAAAAATAATAATGTTCATGCTGAAATTTGTGAAAGAAGAAGTGAAATATATAATAATAATAATAAAGTGCTATGTGTTGTCATCATTGTATGTTCCCATATACGAAGACAAAATTGGTTCTCTGCATTTAACTCATCACACCTGGGATACATCCAGGTGGAGCAGTACATTTAAGTATTTGATCAAGAAAATTATCTAATAATGTTACACAATGTCATCACTGCGTGTTTCCATACAATGGCGAAATTAGTCTCTGCATTTAACCCATCCACCACCAGGTGGTGCAGTGGGCAGCTATTGAAAGCGCCCAGGGGGCATTTTGGGGATGAGGTGTGCTGCCCAGAGACACCATGAGGTATGCAGTGACCGGGGATCGAACCTGGGACTTTCGGGTTCTGAGTCGGCTGCCCCGCCTCTGCACCATCTTGGCTCCTTGATAGCACTTGACAAACATTTCTTTTTTTTTTTCAAGTTTTCAACTTGAAAAATATCTATTTGAATTAGAATTGTTGTTTAACATTAGTAATAAAGAGTCACTCTCTTTCTTGTCTTCATTTTCTAGTATTACATATACAGGTGGTCCCCGACTTACGACGCAGTTCCATTCCTACACCCGTTTGTAACTCGAAAAGCGTCGTAAGTCGGAAAATACGTCCAAACGGCCCCTCATACATGCACCTCATACATCCAAACAGCACCTCATACATCCAGTACTGTATTTTTACCAAGCACTTAGCCTATCCTAACACAGTACCCTACATAATTATCAAAAAACACATACATTCGGAGCCATAATGAAGGGATAGTTAATTTCTTACTGTGAGCTGGTGAGTTCTGCAGCTTCCTGCAGCTTCACGTGGTCCACAGCATTTACAGCAATGTCTGTTAGCAAGTTAGCTCGTTGCTCAGCTGTAACCTCTCTGCCTCGTAAACCTCAGCTCCAAACAATAAGGTCTCCTGTATTTCCACGCGCGGTCCAGAGTTTTACAGTAAGGTCTGCTCCGGTCTGCCTGTCGAAACAATGAGGTCTCCCGCTCCTGTAAGTTTCCACTGAGCGTGTGAAGCTCCCCCCTCCCTCCCGAAACTGCCAGAAACTGCGTAAATCGGCTTCAAATTAATAATAATAATAATAATACTTTATTTATAAAGCCATTTAAAACAACCACAGCTGCAACAAAGTGCTGTACACATAAAATCAAGAACATTTAAATACATAAAATCTGATTTCTATTTGTATTTTTTTTTATGAGATGCGTGACGTAACCCAGAAACGTCGTAAGTCGAGGACTACCTGTACTGTACTAACACAATATTAAAGTAAGAACCCACGTTATCTTTGTGGCCACCCTCTCTGTCTCCCCTTGAACTCAGGTCGAACTGGCTGAAGCCGTGCTGTGGGCGACGGGCGGCTCTCTGGCAGGTCTGCCTGCTGTCGGCGGGCTTCAACTGTTTCCTGGTGGCCTCCGTCGTCTTCGTGGTGGTGCTGCTGATCGTGGAGGTGCTCATAGACACCAAGCTGTTGCAGTGTGAGTGATGGAAACAAGAAAACGAGACTATAAGATTCGTTGAGGTGGAGAATGCTCTGAGGTTTTGGGAATGTCAAATTGACAAAGCGGTTTACTAAATGTTCTTGGAGAAGAAGAAAAGTGGTCTATTCTGCAAAATAAATTGAATTTAAAGTCACCGGGTCAAATAATAGATCTAACGCAAACATAGAGGAAGTTTATTACATCTGTAGGAAGAGCAGATAAAGAAATGAAAACAATTAGCAAGTTTTAGTTTTATTATAGCTGAGAGCGTTAGTTTGTCATAGTGTGCTTGATTCCACCATTGCACCTGGTCATGGGAACATT
>JBBPBX010027425.1:0-16911 GCA_038048925.1 Garcialebias charrua | reverse complement strand
ATCGCAGGTTGATTTACCAACTGTGCTACTGGACAACTTGCATTACGTAGGTCCACTCTGGGTTTTAAAAGATTGCCCCTCAGAAAATCCTTGCTACGCACGTGTAAAATAATCTGATTTGTAATCAGTTCTTCAAAAACAGTAAACTCAGAAACACTAATATACTGTATATTCAGCTAACACAATTTTTTTTGTCGTTTCTGAAGTTAAATTTTAATGAGATATATTCGAGCTGAGGTTGTTTGAGATGACTAAATAAAGGTTCAATGAATATTCGCGCTGAGGTTGTTGTTAAAACGAGCTGATGACTCAACAACACACAGCAGCCCCGACTCTGCACGCAGAAAGTCCCACCCCCCCCGCGAAATCTCTGCTGGCGCTATGAATTCTGGGATAGCCTCCGTCTGGAAGGATTCACGAATGCATCCTTCGATTTCGGCAGGAAGTAGGCCGCATTCCTCGGCCGCATGAGGAGGAGTCTTCGAATTGGGACAGTCCTCCGCGCGGGGCAATGACGTATGCGGCCGACAAATGCGCACTCATGAGGATGCAGCCCCTGAATTGAGACACAGCCAATGTGTGTGTTTTTCTGTGTAGGAGCAGGAGCTTCACGTCAGACCTCCACCAACCACATGTTTGTTCTCTAACAGGTATGGTTGTCATTTCTAGTAAAATTGTTCAATATTATACTTCGGTCCAGCAGCCTCCACTTCAAAAAATTCTATTTTTTAAAAATAAATAATAGTTGTTGTTCATGGGAATCGTTATGCATAAAATCAGGTTTAATTAAGAAAATGTGTTTTAATGTCTTAATAACTTTTATTCATATTCTAACACAGCTCTTTAGATTTCAACATCTGGAAACGTTTGGAAGAATCAAAAAAACTTTTTATTAACAACATATAAACTAGGGGTGCGAATCTGTCAGTGTCTGGAGAATCGATTCGATTCCGATTTTTGATGCACCGATTCGATTAAAAATCGATTTTCGATTCTAAAACGATTTTCATTCCAGGATCGATTTTCGATTCTGAAACAATTTTCAAATGAAATCATGAAAAGATTAAACAATAATGTAAACAAATAAAACATTTATTTAAAGCAATAATGTATGTTTGTAGCAAACATTAATAATGTCCAATAATACAGTATAAATACAGCAGCCTTGTCATATTTTTAGACATTTAGACCCCCCCAAGTGGCTGACTGAGAAGAAGGAACAGAGTCAGGAGTTATAAAATAATAATTTATTTTTTATTGCTGCAGGTCAAGATCCTCCAGACTGAAAAAGAGACAAGGTGAGTATCCAGAATTGTCTTTAGAAAGCAATTGATTAATTTATGGTGAGGCTCTTGTTCTTACTGCTGTGTTTCTTGTGGTCTAGTCCAGACTCCAGAGAGGAGAGGTCCGAGGAGTTCCAAGGTCTCAGGAGGTCCAGAACAGAGAAACAAGGTGAGTGTTTGGCTGAGAGAGCAGAGCAGGTCGTCTGAGTTAGAGAAGAATATCTCTGTAGGAGATCAAAACATTCTTCGGATACAAACAAGGGTTTCATACAGACTGGTGACTGATCATACACTTTACCATAGCTTGATAATGTCCCGGCGCTGAAGGCATGCTGGAAGAGGTTCTTATACCCAGGCAGAGTAGTCCTCTAAACCAGGAACAGGTGTGGCTGATTAAGATGGTTGCCGCTGATTGGAGAGAGAATGGCTGGTGGACCTAGAACTCCCACAAGCCTGAATTGTGAGCAGATGGGTATATGAATAGAATGCAGCAGCTTTAATCGGGTCCTGGAGGTCACTGGTGCCTATATCCAGCAGTCAGTGTGCGAGAGGCAGGGGACACCCTGGACATGTCTCCAGTCCATCACAAATAATTCAAAAATACAAACGTAAACAAAGATTTCAGCATAAACATTTAACTCAAAATAAAATAGACTTCAAAATCATATTGCATTCATCCATGTTTCAAATGTGTATGGATGGATTTTGTTTAAAAGATTTGTTAGGTAAATCTTTTCAACAACAGCATCTATCCATCATCTTTACCCACTTTATCCTTATCGGGTCCTGGAGGTCACTGGTTCGGGTCAGATTTCTTCTTCTTTCTGCCACCTTTCATTTTATGTGTTCTTTCTTATACTATGAGATATGGTTTTATTTTCTTTATCTTCTGGGTTTTAATGTAAAAAAAATAAAATAAACGTAAAAGTTTTTTTTTTTAATCAATTTTGGGGCTTTTAGAATCGATTCTGAATCGCAAGGACTAAGAAAATCGATTCTTTCAAAAATCTATTTTTTCCTGCACCCCTAATATAAACACAGAACACCGCTGCGGCTAGAGCTGCCAGCTCTCGCCTTTTATTTCTCCCGACCTGTCAACCAATTCAGTAGGCGTGTCAGCAAATGACCAATCAGCGACTTCAATTTGTCCTGTAGGTAAATGCTCCTTGTCTGTGGAGCTGCGTTGCAGCTGCTGGGTGGATACTTGAGTATTTCGTGCCACCTTTCTTTCTTTCGGTTTCTTAAAGCTAATAAGAGGCAAACAATCTCTTCTTCCTCATCATCTGTTGACGACATGGCTGAAAGAATAGCAGGAATGACGAAATTAAGGAAATGACGTCAAGAATTTGGTGCGAAAATGCGAGAATGTACGCGAGAACGTATGCTGGGGTATAGGGCTGAACTCTGCGTACAGTATGCGCGTACTGACACGCGTACAGACATACGCAGAGCTATACTGGGGGCTTTAGTATATGAAGCTGCAGCTGATTATCAGCGCGGCCATCTTATCAGAATAATAATCTTAGATATGAAAAAGTAGAAGAACCATGATGGTAGATAGTGTTATTACAAAAAAGATCTTTCACATCTTGTCTTATCAGTACACGATTTGAGACATCAAAAAACTACCAGCAAGCACAGTTAAAAACATTACATATGCATTTGAGGTCGAGGTGGTGAGATTTGTCCATGAGCTTTATTCAGATCAGCCACAGTTTCATTTCATTTATTTATTTAAGTTAGGACAATGCATATTAATCAACATAACAACAGTTAGTATCAATGTAAATATGCCGGAGTTAGCACAATAGCTAATTTTCATCCGTTGTCCTAAGGCAGGTAAGAATAAGAAACGTCCCATGAAACAAAAGAGCGGAGAAAAATACAAACATCACCTATATAGCACTAGCCTGGTTGATACCAGACCCATGTCCTTCACTTCGCTTTGGACTAGGGTCTGGCATCTCTGCCATAGACCAGTGTTTTTCAACCTTTTTTGAGCCAAGGCACAGTGTTTTCAATGAAAAAATCCCGAGGCACACCACCAACCAAAATTGTAAACATAGATACACTGTATCCGCCTACATTAAATATATAGTCATTCTTATCAAAGTGTCTTGAATAGGAATGAAATGAACACAAAAATGTATTTTTATCATGTTTTATATTTCTTATTTCAAGGTGCACTTAACATGAAATTGCACTTAACATGCCTTGAAATAAACCTGAACAGTACCACAACAATGTGTTCTTAAAATTAAAGAGGATGAAATTGCACTTAACATGCCTTCAAATAAACCTGAACAGTGCCACAACAATGTGGTCTTAAAATTAAAGAGGATGAAATTGCACTTAACATGCCTTCAAATAAACCTGAACAGTGCCACAACAATGTGGTCTTAAAATTAAAGAGGATGAAATTGCACTTAACATGCCTTCAAATAAACCTGAACAGTGCCACACCAATGTGGTCTTAAAATTAAAGAGGATGAAATTGCACTTAACATGCCTTCAAATACACCTGAACAGTGCCACAACAATGTGGTCTTAAAATTAAAGAGGATGAAATTGCACTTAACATGCCTTCAAATAAACCTGAACAGTGCCACAACAATGTGGTCTTAAAATTAAAGAGGATGAAATTGCACTTAACATGCCTTCAAATACACCTGAACAGTGCCACAACAATGTGGTCTTAAAATTAAAGAGGATGAAATTGCACTTAACATGCCTTCAAATACACCTGAACAGTGCCACACCAATGTGGTCTTAAAATTAAAGAGGATGAAATTGCACTTAACATGCCTTCAAATACACCTGAACAGTGCCACACCAATGTGGTCTTAAAATTAAAGAGGATGAAATTGCACTTAACATGCCTTCAAATACACCTGAACAGTGCTACCATTCTCTCTACATTTTACTCAGTGTGAAACCTGTGCCTGTTTGGATGAACACAAAGCTGATATTCTGGCACGAATTGAAGAAAACACACACACAAAGCTCTTCCTCAACAGCTTTCAGTCTCTCTCTGCTTTTAGTTTTCATGGCAGTTAGGCTGGAGAAGCTCACTTTGCACAGATATGTTGTGGAAAATGGGAGCAATGTCAAAATAGCTAAAAGTAAATCCAAAAGAGATGTAAGCCTTACTGTACAGTCTCACGTTCACGGTTTCTGCCTTCTGATTTCCACTTGGGCCTTCATCTGGGTCCGAATTTTGTCCAGGGACCAGACCGGATTTAGTATTTTTTCTTTTGAAAAAGTTTTCCATCGCTGTTTGTTTGAGAAGATCCTTGCTGTTGGTTTGTTTTGCTCACTGCTCACGTCATGTTCATGTGCCGCTACTTCTCTTGTTTTAATGTGCGACGCTATGCTCTATACTGCCACCTATCGCGCGGTAAGGAAATTACACCAGTTAATAAAAATTTCATAATTTACTAATTTTTCACGGTACACCAGACGATCTCTCGCGGCACACTGGTGTTCCGCGGCACACTGGTTGAAAAACACTGCCATAGACAACGATTTCTCCTGGAGATTTTTGAATGGACCAATCAGAGAACAGGAGGCAGAGTTTTGTTAGTTTAGCCTGACGAGGTCCAGGCTATCAGATAAATTGCTCAGAAACCACTCGGTGGATATTTTTTCTGCCACCAGTGTGTAATTATATGTCTTTAATTTACTGACTGTTGGCCTAGATGAAACATTTGAGATAAAATTCGATTTTTTATCATTTATTTTCGTAGCGCACCCGAGGCTGTTTGGAAAATATCAAACCGAAACTATTTAATATCCAGCAGATTTGACCATTTCGTGAATTGATTTAGGAACTGTTAAGCTCAGGAACACTTCTGATATAACGTCAGCTATGAACTATATTTTTTCTCAGCAGAGAAATAATAGTTTTTTACCTTGTTTTGATGAAAATTCGTTCGTGGCGGCAGCCATTTTGAATGACGACGTCAGTCGACATCGTTCAAAACTCCGCCTTCTGCTCTCTGATTGCTCAGGAACACTTCTGATATAACGTCAGCTATGAAATCTATTTTTTCTCAGCAGAGAAATAATAGTTTTTTACCTTGTTTTATTGAAAATTCCTTCGTGGCGGCAGCCATTTTGAATGACGACGTCAGTCGACGTCGTTCAAAACTCCGCCTTCTGTTCTCTGATTGGTCCGGTCAAAACCTACCGGAGACATCCTTGTGGATGGGAGAAATGCCAGACCCAGCAGTGAAGGGAAATGAGAATTGAGCGGAGCTGCGTAGGAATGGCGAGGGCCAGGCTAATATAGCACATAACACAACATAAAATTACAATAAAAATATGATGCCATAAGAAAATAGACAAAGTAATCTACACATGAGTGCACTTCTGATTAGTTTTCACAGCTCAGTGAGATTCAACATCACTAGTTCTGGTGATGTTGTTCAGCCAGCAGTTCTGATAAGCTTTCACAGAAATGTTGGGGGGATAGATGCAGTTGTTGTCCTCAGTTACTCATGACCCAGGAAAATTTGATTGCCAGCCCATTTTCCAAAGCTGGCGGGGAGTCAGATTCAGATAAGCTTGATTGTTGATTTTCTTCAGGCAGACAGATTTTTTCCTTGCAGCCTTGGAGTCCATCTGGCCGATCCGGTTCCAAAATGGCCTGATTGTGGGAATCCATTCCGCTGATCCATGCTATGAGTCCCCCTCAAGGTCGAACCCACTATGCTGACGAGCCCCAGAAGCTGCTGGTGGCCTGCGATTCTTATAAATTGCCTCCACCTTACGGCTAAGCTCGTAAATCAGATGATTTAGCCAGGTCACGGCACGGATCAAACTTTCACACTGACAAGTAGCCTTATATGCTAGTGGTTCCCAACCTGGGGGGGGGAGGACCCTCACGGGTGGGCGCCAGAGAGCACAGGGGGGTCGCATAATGGACACTGCTCCCTCTGGCTTCTCTGTAGTCTTTTCATCATCAAACTGACCCGTTTTTTGAACAGGACTAAAGTTGGTCCAACTTCCAACCAAATTCGGTGTTCAGTGACTCAGAGAGCCGGACGGGACCGCCCAAAAAAATTCTTTCGGCCCAGGATCGGCCGCTTCCACCTCACCGGTCATTCTGAGCACATTCTGCCAGCCAGGTGAGCCCTCGAGCTGGGGAATCGTCCCACGAAGCCTCGGTGGGTTTTGTTTTCCCTCTCTTTCTGGACCCCAACTGAATTTCTCATCTGGACCTGTGGTTCTACCTGATTCCAACAAGAATCACAGGGAGGTATTTTGCTGACCTTCCGCTGCCTTTTGTTGGATTGGCTTTGTGGTGTGGGGGAAGTGTACCTGGCCTGAACCTGTGTCTCAGGACCTGAACCGAACAGAGTTGGCTGTGGGGGACTTCATCTACATTAAAGCCGGTCTCAGCCTCTGAGCGGCCCGTTACCTTAAAACCAAGGAGTGTCCTCCGTGGGAACCGCTGGGCTCACATGGAGGTGACGCGTGGCTGCTTTAAAGTGCCGTTGAAGTAGGACCGGAGCAGAAACGGGTCAGTGACGTCTCCATCCTCCCGGTCAGTCTCGTTGTTTTTCGTTGGTGTTGGCCTCTCGTGCTGTGGGCTGTGGAGGAGCAGACGAGTGGAGGAGCAGACGAGCAACATGACGTGAGGAGCGGAGTGAAGCGCAGAGCAACAGCGCTTTTTGGTGCTCGTGGAAGAGTCCGGCCTGAGTTTTCATCAGATTTCATCGGCCCTGGATAATAATAATTTTGTTCTGGATCATGCTGTTTGTTCCCTGTTGACCTGAAACAGGTTAGGATCATGCCTTTAATTTCAGAAGGATTTTCTGGCAACTCACTCTATTTGCTGCAAATTATCGGTTTCTACCTGTTGATTCTGGACCCAGCTTCTGTTTACCATGGCTACATCCATTCATCTTCACGGGGGGCTGAAGCATTTCAATCTGCAGTTGGGCCACCTCGTCAGATTTGTTTGCCCATCTAATTTGTGACATTTTATGGTCCGAGTCTTTTCTGCACCATTCATATTATTGTCATTATTTTCAGATCTCAGACTATCTGGAATCACTGAATCTTGTTAACACATCCGGATCTGCCCATCACTGCAACTTTCACTGTTTTTGGGTTCTGAATGATCGCGTCTTCATTAATGTTTCTCATGGTTCAATTATGGGGGCTAATTGTTACACTGTAATTACATATCAGTGACAAAGAATTCAAGAAAATGTCTGATAATATTGTTGTTATTGCTCTCAGGGATTCAGACCAACCCTGGACCCCCCCACTAATTATAGTACGCCAGATTACTTTAAAAACATGTCGGGTCTTCATTTTCTGCATTTAAACGCTCGTAGCCTTCTAAAAAAAAACTTGATGCCTTGAAAGTTCTGGTCAGTTCTTCTGGGGCAGATGTGATCATCATCTCTGAAACTTGGCTCAACAAATCTGTTCTGAATGATGATCTGGAAATCAATGGATTTAATATCTATCGCTGTGATCGTCAAAAAATGGGGGGTGGAGTCGCTATTTACATCAGAGATTCTTTGACTTCCAGTATTGTGTCTGCAAAAACAACCCCAAACCAGTTTGAGGCCTTAGCTTTAAACATCACTGTGAATGGAGGCCAGATCTTATCTGTAGTGGGTTGTTATCATCCCTCCTCCGTAACACCAGAGGCTCTGTCTTCTCTGACGGACAGAATTCCTAGGAAATTTAAAATTCTAAGAGATTATTTTGGCAGGAGATTTCAACATTGACTGGGATAAGTTGACCCCCCCTCTGTGATCAATTCAAGGAATGTTGCCTATCACGCAATCTAACCCAACTAATTGACTCTCCAACTAGACCAAACAAAAACTATCTTGAAAAATCTCCCATCTTAGACCTGTTTCTAACAAATTCGCCTAACAACTTTCCTGGTACAGGTGTATTTGCTGGCATTTTGAGTGATCATTGTGTGATAGCGGCTCTTAGAGCTATTAAACTTCCACCTTCTAAGACCAGAATAATTCAAAAAAGGGATTTGAAACGTTTTTATGAACAGTCATTCTTCTGGGATCTATCCCACTTTGACTGGCAACGTTTTCTATTAACCAACGACGTGAACACCGCTTGGAACTACAGGTGGTCCCCGACTTACAAACGAGTTCCGTTCCTACGCTCGTTCGTAACACGGTTTTCGTCGTAAGTCGGAAAATACGTCCAAACGTCACCTCATGTATAGTACTTTATTTAACAAGCACTTAGCTTATCCAAAAACCACATACATTTAGGAACCATAAGGAAGGGAAAAAATTTCGTCGTAAGTAGGAAAATACGTCCAAACGGCACCTCATGTACAGTACTTTATTTTACCAAGCACTTAGCCTATCCAAAAACCACATACATTTAGGAACCATAATGAAGGGAAAAAAGTTAATTTCTTACTGAGAGCTGGTCATTTCTTCTTCCGTCTGTTAGCATGTTAGCATGTGTACCTCCGAGCTCTACAGCTTGTTGTTCACAGCATTGACATTACAGCAACGTCTGTTAGCATGTTAGTTGCCTCTTAAACCTCTGCTCCAAACAATAAGGTCTCCTGTATTTCCACGCGTGGTCCAACGGTCCAGAGTTTTACAGCAAGGTCTGCAGGTTTACTCCGGTCTGCCTGCTCCTGTAAGTGTTTCCAGCTCCCCTAAGTTTCGTTTCCAGCCCCCCCCCCCCCTTTCCCTCGTGTAAGTTTACACTGAGCGGCGTTCGCTGAGTTTCGGTTTCGGTACCGTATTTTCTGCTATAAAGGCACATAAACGGCGTATTTCGAACAATGCTTTTCAATGGGAGCGCGTTCGTAAAGTCGAATCGTCGTAAGTCGAGACCATCGTAAGTCGGGGACTACCTATATTTTTATAATAGTTTTATGTATTTTTTTATTTAATTTTTTATTGGCATTTTTAGTAATAAAACAAACTACAATATCATCAACACCCCTCCCAAACCAAACAAAACAGCACATCGATAGTAAAGGTCACACAGTCAAAACAACATAGGTTAAATACACCAGATTATGAATCACACCATTTCAACAATACACCAGAGAGCAAGGGCTCATATAATACCGGACATTAGTCTAATGATCAACTACGATACCTTCATTGAATATGTTTTAGTACAGAGTCCCATATTGTCCCAAACATGTTCATTTTGTCCTCGTTGTAATATCTCAATCTTTCCAGAGACAATGTGTTTGCCAATTCTCCCAACCACTGTTCAAATGTGGGTACAAAGTCCTTCTTCCAAACCTTCAAGATCAACTTCTTAGCGATCACCATACCAAATAAAATGGCTACTTTCTCATATTTATTGGCCAGGGGCAAAACCCCTGGAGCTCCCAGAATTGCAACCAGGGGATCCGGATCCCATTGTTTCCCAAAAGCGGTGGAAAAGAAATAAAAAAATTTCTTCCAAAATGTATGCAGCTGTATACATGACCAAAAGGAGTGGAGCAAGTTGCCCGTTGCAGCTTTACACCGATTACACATTGGTGACTCATTCGGATAAAAAGTGCTTAATTTTTCTCTCGAATAATAAAGTCTATGCAATGTTTTGAATTGTATAAGATTATGTCTAGAGTTAACTGAACAGTCATGTATACTCTTCAAACTTTCCTCCCACACCTCATCAGGTATCTGCTGTCCCATCTCATCCTCCGATACTTTCTTGATTTTATTTAGATCTACCGATACATTATTGAGAATGCTGTAAAAGTATGACACTGCCCCATGCTTAACCGGATCAAATTTATTTATTGCCTCCAGAGTCTCGTGCCTGGTAAGAGTTCTAAAATTTGATATATTTTTACTAATGTAGTCTCTAATCTGTAGAAAACGAAAGAATCCCGGCCGTGGAACATCATATACAGAGATCAACTGAGTAAAGGACGCAAGCGTGCCATCAACGTACAGATCCCCTACCATATGGATACCCTTCATTCTCCACATCTGGAAACCGACATCGCTGAGACCCGGAACAAAAGAGTGGTTTTCGCAAATGGGAGCATCCAAGTAGACTGCCGGAGCTTTTATATAACTCCGTATCTGTTTCCAAATTCTTATAGTACTGCCAATAACCAGATTATTATTGTAAAGCTTTTTTTAAATTTTAGTAGGGCTGTTAAGGAGGGCAACCAAAGACGTATTATGACAATGTCGTTGTTCTAAGGATAGCCAAGCAGGGCAGAGATTGTGAGACTGGTGCGGGCCTTTCTTCCACCATGCTATAATGGATAGGTGAGAAGCCCAATAATATAAAATGGACGGCTGTGGCGTAGTGGTAATGGCAGTCGTCCCTCGATCGGAAGGTTGGAGGTTCGAATCCCGGTTCCCCACACCATGTGTCGTTGTGTCCCTGGGCAAGACACTTAACCCTGAGTTGCTCCCGGTAGGACTGGAAGGCGCCTTGCATGGCAGTCGCCGCTACCGGTGTATGAATGGGTGGATGGTTGGTATTGTAAAGCGCTTTGGGGCTCCTCACAGGGGGCTGGAAAGCGCTATATAAATAAGCTCCATTTACCATTTACCATAATTTGAAATCTGGCAATGAAAATCCCCCTATCGCTTTTGTTTTGCATAGATGTTTTTTGGAAATTCTAACATTCCTGTACCCCCAGATAAAGGGAATGATGATGGAGTCTAACTGTTTGAAGTATGACATACTTATAAAACATGGAACAGAAAGGAATAGATGAAGAAACCGTGGCAATACCACCATTTTAATTGCATTAATTTTGCCGACCATAGATAGAGGGAGAGTCTTCCAAAAATCTATATTCTGCTTAAATTGCATAATTTTATTCTGCCAATTCAGTTGTAAGAGATCCTCCGGTCTCCTTGTTATCGTCACCCCTAAATATGTGAAGGTTTTATAAGTTATCTGAAAAGACGTTTCTCTCAAAAAGGTCAGATCTTCTTCGGATGAGAGTGGCATTATTACACTCTTATCCCAATTAATGGAGAATCCGGAGAAGCTACCAAATGTTTTAATCTTCTTTAAAAGGGGAGACATTGAAGCCTGCGGTTCCGAAATGTACAAGAGTATGTCATCGGCATAGAGCGAGATGTGATGTTTATGACCAAACTTTTCGATGGGTAATATTTCAGGGTCTTGCCTAATGCTGGCAGCCAGGGGTTCAATAGCAATTGCAAAAAGAAACGGAGAGAGCGGACAGCCTTGGCGAGTCCCTCTGTGAATAGCAAAAGGACTAGAAATATTTTGGTTAGTAATAACAGAAGCCATTGGGTGTGAGTAAATTATTTCAATCCATTTTACAAACCGAGGCCCGAAACCAAATTTGTTGAGAGCATACATCATATACGGCCATTCAACTTGATCAAAGGCTCGCTGTGCATCTAATGACATAATTAAGGCCTTGTCTGTCTGGTCCGAGTATAATATATTGAAAAGGCGTCGTAGGTTAAAAAACATGTGTCTACCCGGCATAAAGCCAGTCTGATCCTGGTGTATGATTGAACCTATATATATTCTGAGCCTGTTGGCAAGGATTTTCCCAAGAATTTTGGTTTCTACGGGTAACAAGGAAATTGGGCGATAGGATGATATGGATCCCGGGTCTCGGCCCGGTTTCAGGATGAGTGAAATATTGGCATTGTATAACGTAGGAGGAAGTTTAGCTATTTGCCTAGAGTGATTTAACAAACGCAGAAGTAAAGGCGACAGTGCGGAGCTGAACGTTTTGAATAACTCCATGCTGAACCTGTCAGGACCTGGTGCTTTATGATTAGGAAAAGCAGAAATGACCGACTCAATCTCACGTAGAGTTATATGAGCCTCCAGCTCTTCCGCTGAGTCCGTCGCCAGACCTGGCAGATTTAGGTCTTCAAAAAACCTCTCCATTTTTCCAGCATCCAATTTTCCCTGCGTTTGATAAACTTTAGCGTAAAAGGCTTCAAAGCTATCATTAATTTTATCCGGGTCTGTGAGAAGAGTCCCGTCTTCGAGCTTGATTCGGTGTATTGCTCTCGAGGCCTGCAACTGTTTAAGCTGCCGAGCTAGTAGTTTATGTGTCTTGTCGCCCAGCTCAAACCATCTTTGTTTAACTTGTGTCAATAATTTAGATACATCTTTTGATAAAATGGAGTTGTATTCATAACGCAAAGCTGTTATTCTCTTTAACATGTCTGAGCTCTGTTGTACTTTATATGAGGCATCTAAACTAGTCAACAGGTCATCTATTTCTTTCAACCTCAACTTAGACTCCTTGTTCTTCGCCGCTTCGTATGATACAATACTTCCCCTGAGGACCGCCTTCATAGCTTCCCAAAGTGTTGAGTCATCTACATCACCAGTATCATTAGAACTCAAATATAATTTGATTTCATTTGAGATGTAGGAGCAAAATTCCTCATCCTTTAGCAAAGTATTGTTTAGGCGCCAGTTGTTTCTACCCTTCACGCCATCTAATTTAAGATTCAAACATATTGGTGCATGATCTGATATGTGAATATTATGATATTTACACCCTGATACCGATGACAACAGTCTAGCGTCCAACAGGAAGTAATCAATCCTAGAATAGGATTTATGAACTGCAGAAAAGAAAGAATAATCTCTTCCGCTAGGATTTAGCAGTCTCCAGATGTCTACCAAATTGTGGGAATTCAGCAAGTTTTTGAGAGTCTCTCTGCTTTTAGATATAACAGATCGAGGGCGTTGTCTGTCTAAGACTGGATCTAAGGTTAAATTGAAGTCCCCTCCAATGATCATATTAGAACTGATAAAATCCGGTACTGCATTAAAAAGGTCCCGAAAAAAAATGGGGTCGTCAAAATTGGGCCCATATACGTTTATTAATGTAACTGGTGTTGAGTTTAGCAGCCCATTTACGATCACGTATCTTCCTCTAGGATCTGAAATTATCTGATTATGGGTGAATGGTATGTTTTTCTTTACCAGTATTGCAACCCCCTTAGTTTTTGTGCTAAAGTTCGACTGGTATATATGAGAAGCCCATGAGGGGTTGAGGACCTTAGCTGCTGTTTTCTTAATGTGAGTTTCCTGAAGAAAACAAATGTCAGCTTTCAAAGCACGGAGGTGCGCATACACTTTGCCTCTCTTCAGAGGACTATTTATCCCTCGAACATTCCAACTGATAAAATTAACCCCGCCCTTGTGGTGTTTATATGGGCCTGCTAACATTTGATTGTGTATAATTTATTAACTTGTAGTTGTATGACTGTGAACTTATCAAAGTCAAAGTCAAAGTCAACTTTATTGTCAGATCTGCAATATGTACTGTACAGGACATACACAGGACCGAAATTGCGTTTCTCTCAGTCCCTCGGTGCAACAGTAAACATCTAAACATTGAAACACTGAAACATATAATAATAGACATAAGCATAAAATAGTAAAACTAACACTGTCCTGAGTTTTTTTGCATAGTGGTATAAGAGTATGAAAATTTACACCAACTCTAAAACTAAAACATTAAACATTTAATGAACATAATACTGTCCTGAGTTTTTGCATACTAGTATAAAAAAGAGTATAAAAAGTATAACTAAAATAAACTAAAGGTTTCTAGCATTGACATTTGCAAAGTGGCAAAGCAGCGTATGAGTTAATGTACACAGTATATGTATGAGGTAGTAGTTGATGTTGTTATAGAGGCAAAAAGTGGCATATGCAGTAAGGCACATTGGGCATCCCTAAATAAGACCGTTCAGAGCACACTGTATATGTATCAGCAGTGGTGTAGATATTAGAGTAGTGTAAATGTAAACAGTAGTAATTACATGTAAGCAGTAGTAATAAAAGTAAACAGTATTAATAAATGTAAACAGAGAATGTAAACAGTATTATGATTATAGGCAGTGATGTAATACAAACATTAGTGCAAGTATGAGAAGTAGTGCAAACTGTATGAGCACATGACCGAGAGTTTAGTGAATAACCCGTTTGATGACACAGAGTCCAGTGTTAAAATCTTTGTGTTGTGTGGTAATGTGTGAGAAAGTTTTAGTGTTAAGGCAGTTCAAATGGGAGGGGGGGCAGAGCAGGCAGAGTGTTTAGCATCCTGACTGCCTGATGAACAGAGCTGTCTCTCAGTCTGCTGGTTCGAGCCTGGAGACTCCTCAGTCTCCTCCCTGATGGCAGCAGTCTGAAGCAGCTGTGTAGTGGGTGTGTGGGATCACCTGCCATGCAGTGGGCTTTCCGAGTGAGGCGTTTGCTGTGTAAGTCCTGCAGTGAGGGCAAGGAGGTGCCCACGATCTTCTCAGCTGCTCTCACAATGCGCTGGAGGCTCTTGCGGCAGGATGCAGTACATGCACCAAACCACACAGTGATGCAGCTGGTCAGGACACTTTCTATGGCACCTCTGTAGAAGGTGCTCATGATGGGGGTTGAAGCTCCAGCCCTTTTCAGCTTGCGGAGAAAGTAGAGACGCTGGTGAGCCTTCTTTGCCAGTGCTACAGTGTTCCTGCTCCAGGACAGGTTCTTTGAGACGTGCACTCCCAGGAACTTGGTGCTGTCCACTCTCTCGTGGACAGCTCTCTTATCTCCAAAATATATGAAATAAACCAATGTGCAAAAAACTCCCCTCCCACTCAAATGTCTAATCCCACCCCACCCCCAACCTAACTGAACCCTGCCAGGAGCAAAGTCTCCAATCCCCCAACGTAAAGCCAGACCTATCAGTCCACTAAGGGCTGAACTAGTAACATAGCTTCCCATCTTCCCAACCAAGACCGCCAACTCAACACAATAAGCAGCATTAAAGTAGCTGAATATAGTGATTTCACCCAGTAATTTAAGCTATTAATTACTCTTCACATTACTCATGTTCAGATATAATGAAAAAAATATTGTCCAACCTGTTCAGTTCAGTCCCAAGCCGTTACCTCACGTCTCAGAAAATTGTCCGCATCTTCTGGAGTGTCGAACACAGCGGTGTTACTGTTCACGGTGACCACAAACTTAGCAGGATACCGAAAGCCATACCGAATCCCTTTGGATTTGCATTTCTCCCTGATGACCTGAAACATCTGACGCTTCTTCATCACCGTCGAGGTGAGGTCAGGGAAGATGAACACCGGGCGCCCGTCATATTGAAGAGGGCCCTTTTCCCTCGCCAGCCGTAGTACTCGCTCTTTCTCCTGGAAATAGTGCAGCTTCACGATGAAGGCCCTCGTCTTTCCATCCTTCGCCTGCGTCAGACTCCGATGCGCCCGATCCACTTCAATTGGCCGGGTAAAGTTGTCTTCTCCCAGCAGCTGTGATAGGAGTTTGATGACGAAATCCAGCGGTTTGCCGTTCTCCGCTTTCTCCGGTATAATAATAATAATAATAATAATTGTCTAATCTTGTCATCTGCGTATGTTTCCCATACACAGACGAAATTCGTCTCTGCATTTAACCCAACCACCTACCAGGTGGTGCAGTGAGCAGCCATAGAAGGCGCTCGGGGAGCTGGAGAAATAGGTGTGCACTCATAGACACCCCAAGGTGTGTAGTGGCCGGGACGCGAACCCGCGTCCTTCGGGTCCCAAGTCAAACGCCCTAACCACTACACCATCTTGGCTCCTTACCCACAATTCGAATATTCTGTCGACGTGAGTGCGCCTCCAGATCTTCCAGCCTAGCCTGCTGCTGAGAGCATTGAGCGGCTAGGCTAACATACTTCTTCTCCAACTTTGAAATCCGTCCGCCTTGTGATTCGGCTATGGCTTCAGTGGATGCCACGCGGACAGAAATATCAGATATTGCTGCCCTGAGGTTAGATATTGAGCTGTTGAGCTCAATAAATCTCACGTCGACCGCGCCACTCAGCTTGTTAATAGCCGCCAGGACGTCTTCGTTTGTTGTCGAAGGGTTCGAAGGGCTAATGCTAGCTTCTCCAGCACTTGCTAGCTTCGTTTGGTCGTCTAAGATGTCATCCCCGGAGCCTTTATCTTTTTTAGTATTCCTTCGTGTCGTCATCTTTCTTAAAGAGCAGTCGTTTACTCTGCGAGTCAATCTACCTGAGACTATTAAGTGTTTAGGGTGAAAAATAGTGAAGTTGAGTCGGAGCTTCCTCAAACACGTCTACTCCAGCTTGAGACCAAACCACTACTTAAAACTTTTAAGTAGTTACTTCCACCCAGTCTCTTTTTCATTACATGCTTCCAAAAGTCAACAGTTATGTTTGTATTCTGCATCTGTCTGTTAGCAAATTATCTAATAAACAACTGAACAGATTTTGATTAAACTTTCAAGAAATAATCACTGAATGGCTCTCTAAGACTGGTTGACTTTTAAAGTACATTCAATTCAAGATGGCTGCCACAGCTAACTGAACTTAAACAACACAAAATTGACTACAACTCAGTCAATTTGACAAAAAATTGAGATAGAATTTGGTGTGGTAGTAGCTGAGATTCAGTCCCGAAGCATATTCAAAGGACTTTTAGAAGGCATAAGATCTTTCTTTAAAATTATAATGTTATTTGTTTGGAATCAATGGTGTCGGTCTGTTAGCAAAATATCTCATGACCCGCTGGACAGATTTTGAAATATATATATATTTCAAGAAATAAACGGATGTTTCTTTACTGCTGATTAACTTTTGGATACAATTGAATTGAAGATGGCTGCAGTAGGCAAT
>JBBPBX010027424.1:5099-27137 GCA_038048925.1 Garcialebias charrua | reverse complement strand
ATATTAAAATATACACAGTATATACTGTCCCCAATATGATGTGTTTCACCTGCCTCCACTTACCTCATCAGCTTCAGCTTTTCTAAGTTCATTCTCCCAGTTCATCTGTAATATGGCATTGTGGTCCATGCCCTGTTCATTTCTTCTTCGTGAGCCCCAAGTTTCTTTGTGTGTTTGCAGCCAAGTCCGCACTATCATATTTTTTTCCAAGTTCTTTGTGATGGTCTGCATTACTGAGTCCATCTCTTCTACCACAACAAATCACCTCCTTGACAGAATTTGTTGCGTCTCTGAACCTGAGACATGGTTCAGCTTGGTTCATGTGTGAAACAAATGTAACTACATTTTGTACGTTTACTGCAGGAAGGTCTGGTGTGCTGACAACAAATCTAGAAAGGGGAAAAGAAAAGAGTTGTGGTGGCATGTCGGATTGATTTTATCTTCGGAAACTGACTCCCACTTCATCTTTAGGGTACTTTTCCACAGTGCTCAGATTCAATCAGAAGGTGTGATTGTGGTTCAGGCAGAGGGAAAGTAATTTTCCATTTCCACCAGAGGAGGGGATTGTTGTACCCGTGGAGCATTAGTTCTCTACAATAAATGTTCAGCTCAGATCCTGCTCAGTTTTCCAAGCCGTTACTTTTCTCCTTCAGTGCATCAGTTCCTTGTAAGACGGCCTAAAGCATTTCCCTTCATGTTTATTTTGTGAAGTTTTTAACTTTTATTTCAGCTATTCCCTTCTTCAGGGGTCATCACAGCAAGTGAACTCTCATGAAGCCTTGTTTTACACTGATGCCCATCCTGATGCAACTGCTGACCACCGAGCTACCACAGCCCACATGTGTGGCTGCCATGCAGAGTGCCTGGGGAGCAGATGGGGGTATGCAAAGGCCCAGAGAAGGGCAAATGAGGCAGATGTGGATGCTTCACCTTCCCCACACAATTCCTGTCATAAAGGTCAGGGATTCAAATCTGTGGCAGGCTTCTGACCTTTATGTCTGATCTGTTTTCTTGTTGCTGTGTTCATTTGTGACCATCTGCTCATACAGACTCATGTTCGTGCTGCTGTTTATAATGATGTTTTTCCACTACATTAGGGCTTAGTGTATTACTAGTTGATGTTTTTCTTAGTTAATTCTAGATGTTATTATTGTTTTTCTCTTGCATTTGTTGTTGGATGTAACTGGGACCCCGTGTACATAATCTCGTTTTCATCACATGTACCACATGCGGTGCAAATGACAATAAAGACTCTCTGACTCTGACTCTCTTTATGCCACCACTTCCCCACTTTAAATTGTTTTATAAGAGAAACAAGTTAACGAGTTCCCGAAACATGCTCATAATGGGAGTAAAATAAGCTTTATTTTAATTTTAATTTTAACTGTATAACTAATCCTGCTATGTTCAATAGATTGGCACAGAGAAAAGTCCCATTAACGTACAGAAGACAAACTGTCCTGTCAATGTTTTGAAACGATTGAACGTAGCAGAGGGCAAACAGGACCATAAATTGATTTGTGATCCAACATAATATTCGCCTGTTATACTCCATCATGGAGGTGTGGGTATAACAGGCCCAGTGGCAGAAAAGGAGAACCAAAGATAAGAGGATTATTAGAGAGCTGGTAACGAGTTTGACAACATGAGTTGAGGCTGTCAGGTCAGGGGTGCACAGGATATGTGTAGCGGGTGTCTGGATGTGTGTGTATTTGTTAAAGGAGCAGACGTCCTGGCCTCTACGCACCCCCAGCTGCAGCAGCTGTGTTGTATCAGTCTAAGGGTCTCAGATTGCTGCTCTCTCAGGTAAACTCTCATTTTAAAATAACCAGCCAGCTGTTTTCGTGAAAGTTAGAAGTGTTTGCATTTCTGATTTCTTTCACTTGCAGGCTGCAGAACGCCGGCACAGTCTCTGCCTTCATGACCAAGCTGAAAAACTTTCATTGCCAGGGCAGCCAGTCTTGGTGCGATCATGAGTGCACATTGAAGAACCCTCGATGGAACATGCTGCTGACATATAGTGTAGTGTGGGAAAAGGAGACTATCTCAGGGATGTGGAAAATAGCAGGAAATAAAAAGTGTACTTATGTCCTGATGCTACTCAATAATCCAGGTAGAACAATCTAAGAAGGTTGTCAGGTCCTCTGGACAGATTCTTCTTGTTGAAACGTTTCGTCTTTTATCCAAAAGATTTTCAGTCTGAGGAGCTGCAACAAACTCAGTGTTATAAATACCACCTTCTCACAGTGGATCAACCAGTTTGTTGTTGACATCCAGAACTAGCTGTTCACATGATTAAGGAGGACCATCAGCTTAAAAGTGGCTCATTAAAGCCCTGGCAATTAGTTGTCTAATCAGGGTTCTAATGAGCCACGGTTAAGGCTCCCACAGGCTCGGGCTCAGTCCACGGAGGTCCACGTATACCAAATTAGAGTCAAAGACGACACCCGCAGGGAATGTCCATGCAAAGGTAAATTTTTACGACCGCGTACACATACTCGGTGTCGCACAATAAACTGCCCGGCGACAGACTGTTTTGTATGCAACACCAATGTATTAAATTCCTCTTCTTCATCCCTGATCTGGTTCAATGGCCTTTTCTTTTGTTTGTTTTTCCCAAGAGGCAAGAGTCCTCGTCCGTTGACGCCATGACTGAAATTGTGAGAAGTGAAGGAATTTGTCACGAGAGAATTAAAATCAGGTCCAGCGTGGCTGCAGGAGGGTCTGGAGATTTCCTGGTGGGCTGGTTTGATGTGTGGGCGGCAGGACCAGCGCTTCCGGGCATTTTAATTTTTTTAGACCTTTTTATTAACAACATATAAACACAGAACACCACTGTGGGTTGCTTCCAGATCTTGTTTTTTTTTTTGCTACCTGTCAATTAGTCCAGTGGATTTGTCAGCAAATGACCAATCAGCGAACTGAATTTGTCCCCAAGGTAAACGCCCCTTGCCTGCGGAGCTGCTCTGCAGCCGCTCAGGGTGGACGATCGAGTATGAAGTCTCAACCGTCTGCAGACAGTGCGCACATTGTCCGTGCAGACAGAGGACCGCCCGAGTCTGTGGGAGCCTTTAAGCTGATGGTCCTCCTTTATCATGTGAACTAGTTCTGACTGTCAACAACAAACTGGTTGCCCCACTATGCGAAGGTGCTATTTATAAGACTGAGTTTGTTGCAGCTCCTGAGATTGATGAAGTCTTTTGGACAAAGGACGAAACGTTTCAACAAGAAGAATCAATCCAGAGGACCTGACTCAACTTTGTACCGTAAATTCAAGTTTTCGTTAGAGTACCGGTACAAAGAATATTGCAGCATCAGGCTTGTCTCCATTCTTTAAAGGTTCTCCCAAATTTCCAGTCACAATCGAATAGGTCATGTTAGTCAGAGATCTATAAAACAACTTGAGGATGCTCCGCCCATCCCGCACATTGTTTACAATTGTGACATCATGGAGAAGAAGATGGCATCTAAAACTTGCAACTGCTCACAGCTGACAAGACAATAGTTTAATTAACAGTAACCCCAGCTAGACCTGTGTCACAAATTAACATAGCGTTATTTACAATAACTTCATACATCCCGTAAATTAGCTAGATGTTATAGAAGGAAAATATACTGGGTTTAATTAGTGATAGCCTGGCCCTCGCCTTCCTGCACAGCTCCGCTCAATTCTCATTTCCCTTCACTGCACAGTCTGGGACTTTACCCACCCACTAGGATTTCTCCGGTAGATTTTTGTTCGGACCAATCAGAGAACAGAAGGGGCGGAGTTTTGGACCCTAACCCACGCCCCCACCAGTCCCAGCGCGCAGCGTCCTATAAAAGGGCTCTGCCAGCGCTCAGTCAGCGAGCAGCGCATGTTCTCATTCAAAGCGATGCAGAACTGGTTTATATGTGACACAAATTTATTAATTTCCCCTTCTTAATCCCTTATCTGGAGTTTTCTTTTGTTTTTTTTCCCCCAAAAGTTAAGTAATCGCTCCCTCGTCCTCCTTCTCCTCCACCTTCCTGCTGAGTAAAATGAACACGGAAATGCCTCAGGTTGTCACGAGAATTAAACTCGGGTTTTAGTTGCTGACCGAGTCCCATCAGATTTTCTGGTGTTTTGGTGAGCTGGACCAGCGATCCATGGTTTGATTTTATTGAACGTTTTATATAAACACAGAATTTGCGCAGCGAGAGCTGCAAGAGGCGGAGCAGCTGTCAAGTTCACCAGCACGGCATCATTCAAAGCGATGCAGAACTGTTTTATATGTGACACAAATTTATTAATTTCCCATGCTTAATCCCTTATCTGGAGTTTTCTTTTGTTTTTTTCCCCCAAAAGTTAAGTAATCGCTCCCTCGTCCTCCTTCTCCTCCACCCTCCTGCTGAGTAAAATGAACACGGAAATGCCTCAGGTTGTCACGAGAATTAAACTCGGGTTTTAGTTGCTGACCGAGTCCCTGCAGATTTTCTGGTCTTTTGGTGAGCTGGACCAGCGATCCATGGTTTGATTTTATTGTATTAAAACGTTTTATAACATATAAACACTGAGTTTGTGCAGCGAGAGAAAAGCTGCAGGACTCCTGGAGCAGGGGGCGGAGCAGTTGTCAAGTTCACCAGTGCACGGGGGGTGGCTCTGAGGGGAGGGAGCAGAATGCTTTCCCTGTTCAAAATATCCAATGGTTTTGTTCCTAAGCAGAGGCCACGCCTCCAGCAAGAAACGTTTCTCTATGGGAAAAGTCCAGACCCTAGTACGAAGCGAAGTGAAGGACAGGGTCTGGTTACAACCAGGCTAAATTAGTGATGATCTAAACTAGACGTGAAGTCAGTCAATAATTAATGATGAGAAGGTGCTATTTATAAGACTGTTTGTTGCAGCTCCTCAGATTGATGAAGTCTTTTGGACAAAGGATGAACCAGTCCACTGTCCTGGACTGGTTCAAATCTTTCCTCTCCAATAGGCTGGAATATATTAGTCTTGGCAACGCCACTTCCCAGACAGTCTGTGTCTCCTGTGGTGTCCCTCAAGGGTCAGTTCTGGGACCCCTGCTGTTTTCCCTACATGTTGCCTTTGGGTCAAATTATTAATCAGTTCAACATTTCTTTTCACTGTTATGCCGACGATACACAGCTTTACATCAGGACTGGAGCATCCTCATCATCACTATTGTCATCTCCATCTTCACTCACTGCCCTCTCTACCTGCCTGGAGGAAATAAGAGCATGGATGAATCAGAACTTTCTTCAATTAAACTGCTCCAAGACTGAGGCCATACTGATTGGCACCCCTCACCAGATACAAACATCAACTATAACAACAATTCCCTTTTATGGACAAGACATCCCCCTCTCCACCTCTGGTAAGGTACATCCACACCAAACAGCGTTTCAACTTCAAAAAAGCTCGTCACGCACGCAAGTGGACGCACTGGATCCACAGTGGTGTCCAGACCAGAACGCGAAGCTGCGGCGGTGTGGCGGCGGGGTGTGGGAGGAGCTTACCGGTATACCGAGTTCCTCACTGCACTCCGCCAGGCAAGGAGCTTTTTATTTCTGTCTCTGTAGAGCAGACTTGACTGGTCGTAAAGGACTTGTCGCGAACACACAGCTACAATGAGTTTCTCTTCCATAGTACACGACTTCGCGGTTTTTTCTGTGTCCCACAAACAATACGTCACATAGTTGCGCAATACCCGTCCCCTCGTTTCCGCGTCACATAGCGGACTCTCCCCCTCTCTCCTCACCCCGACTCTCCCTGATTGGTTGACACACGCGTTCATGAGTTTGAACGGCGAAATCTTCAGCATGTTCAAGGCGTGCTTTGGAGGTTGACGCGGGTTCACGTGCACGGAAAACGCTTTCCAGCATGCTCAACACGCACGTGACGTGACGCCAGATGCCAAGACGCGCCTGGAGGCGCTTCCCCCATTGACTTTGCATGTAAACCAGACGCTCCTGCAGTTGAAAACGCGTTCGTTCTGGATCTACCATTACAAATCTTGGAATAAAAATGGACTCTCATCTTACATTTAAAAATCACATTAAGCATCTGTTTAAAACCTGCTTCTTCCATCTTCGAAACATCTCCAGACTTCGCCCATCTCTGACTTTTTCCGATGCTGAGAAACTCGTCCATGCCTTTGTCTCCTCCAGGCTCGACTACTGCAACTCCCTGTTTATTGGAATCCCTGGCAAAAACCTTCAGAAACTTCAATATATTCAAAACAGTGCAGCAAGGATTTTATTGAGAGCTCGTAAATTTGAACATATTACACCCATTCTCCATAACCTCCATTGGCTTCCTGTCACCTACAGAATTCAGTACAAAACTGCTCTCATTACACATCAATGCTTACACGGAACTTCACCTGATTATCTAAAGGACATTCTTGCTCCATATTCATCCACCCGGTCTCTTCGATCACAGAACAGTAATCTCCTTCACATTCCACAAACCAAATTAAGGACCATGGGAGACCGGGCATTCTGTGTGGCTGCCCCCCGCCTATGGAACTCCCTCCCTGACTACCTGAGAGCTCCACAGTCACTGGTTGACTTTAAACAAGACTTTTCTTTTTAAGCGAGCCTACTCCGCCTCCACATGATTTTATCTTTGATCTTAGTTGATACTATCATTAATTTACTTGATTTTATCACTTGTTTTTATTTGATCTTTGATTTTTGTAGCACTTTGAGATTTTTGTTAATGAAAAGTGCATTATAAATTAAATTCATTATTATTATTATTATTACTTCCAGTGATTTCAAGGCTTTTTAGCTGCTTAAATGACTTAGCCTGCACAGCTTAGCAATATACAGAAGCTACTATCTACTAGCCAAATCAATAATAACAGCCTATAATTATCAGCTTTACAGGCTACTTTTAAATGGTTACATTATTAGTTTTGGTTGCAGTCGAATCACGCTCACATCGAGGTAAATACAGTATAAGATCAAATCTGCTGAAATGTCTTCTGTCGCTAACATCCAGAGCACACAGCTTTCTGGCATTTTCACATTTATATATACAGTCTAATATTATATTATTATAATACATACACTTTACTATGTGTAGAGTTGGGTTGTTATGCAGTGTGAAGGGGGCTCAGCCTCCGTGGTATTCTAGTATTTGTCATGAAGTCAGATTTAACACATTTGTGTTCAGATGAACTCAGAGCTTTTGGTTTGAACGCTCTTATTTGACTCTAGTATCAAAAGGAGAACGGGGTCAATAGAAGGTCAAATAATGGCAGCTGGACTACCAAAGGATTTTTATCTTCACCAAATCAGCCTCATCAGAGAACTGAGGGGTTTCTCACGACACAAGCCCGCTGGCTAAAAACAAAAACATGTCCGAGGAACAGTTCTGGAATCCAAACAGAGTCAGGAGAAAAGAAGGCACCAATTACGAATAAAGCCAGAGGAGACATGGAGGAGCAGAAGAGGCGAAGCGAGGGCTGGGAAATGAAGAATGAGACATGGATGAAGCCAGACGTGGAGTCAGGTTCAGCGCCCCCCACCCCACCACCCCCCTTTTCTGAGCTGTGGTTTCTAATGAAGAAGTTCCAGCAGGAGCGAGTTGAGTCCAAACCAGAAGTGACAGAAAGACGAGTCCGAGCCAGCAGCTTCCTCCTCCCTCGTATGTGTTAGCGCTCCATCAGTGTCTGCTCTGAGGCTCGGTCACCTTCACTCTGGATCCCCCCTCCAACACCACTTCGTCCCCCACTCCCTCCTCAGACATCCACAGGGTCTGAGCTGCCGCCAGGTTGGAAACGTCAACATGTTGGAGGCGCTGCAGCCAATCTGAGAGGAATTCAAAGCACAAGACGCTGTCTCCACATCAAGTGAAAACCAAAAACACCACGCTTTTGTTTGGTGTTTCTGGGCTTGTTTGGACTTCCACAATGGACTTAGCCTCCTCTGCAGTCTGCAGACGCTGCTGGCAGGTAGCCAGGCGAGTCGGGGGGAGGCTTTGAGACGGGCCTGCATCGCTGCAGATCCCCTCAAACGTTCACCCACAGCTGTACGCCGGCTTTCTGAGCTATTCCTTAAACATCACTATCAAAAATTCAGAAACTCAAGTCCCCATTGTTGTTAACATCTGTCTATCCCTTAGCAAAAAGTGGTACTGGTATATTAAAGTATACTTCAAGTATACTTTTTAGGTACTTATCCGACTTGAAGTATACTTTTTAGGTACTTATCCGACTTGAAGTATACTTTTTAAGTACTTATCCGACTTGAAGTATACTTTTTAAGTACTTATCTGATATACTAAAAGAAGTTTATTTAAGTGTACTAAGAGTATACTTATTTTATACTTTAAAATAAGGCTGTGTAGTATCTGACTTGAAGTATACTTTTTAGGTACTTATCTGAGATATACTAAAAATAAGTTTATTTAAGTGTACTAAGAAAGAGTATACTCATTTTATACTTTAAAATAAGGCTGTGTAGCAGAGTGAGTGACATGACCATTTTTATCCACTAACAGGTGCCACAATGGAACCACAAGGTGGCCAGTTGGCCTTTGCTATGATAGATTTATCTTTGGCCACCCCAATCATTTGAGGAAACTTTATTTTTAAGCAATATTAAAACTAGAAAGCATAGTTTCCTCAAATGAAAAGGGTGGCTAGTTTACATATGTGGTGGGTGCCATCTTGGATTTTAATGTGACAACTCAATTTTCAAAATGAACTTTTCCTCTGAGTAGATGTGGTCACACACCAAGTCAGCATCTCACTCATTTTTCAAGTGACCATGCTCACAACGTGCATGGACCAATGGACGAACGGATGGAGGATATTTCCAATTCACTCTCTTTGCTCCACGACGAGGGACAACAAACATTGATATACAACCATTCAGAGGTTAGTGCATCACAGTTGACTTCAGGTCTTTACTACTCTTCTCTGTTCTCTATGCTCACTTATCCTGCTAGCTTGTACAAAGCCCTCGTAAAGCTGCAAAACAGAATAAGTTTGCCTTATTTGAAAAAAGGCTGGTGGTCTGTTTTTTACGTTTTTGTCCAGAAATAATGAAAATACAGTAAAGAAAGAAAGTACAGGAAAGAAAGAAACCTTTCACTATAAAACAAAATTTCCTTCAAACAACTCTGATTTAAGATGTGGGCCTACCATGGCTTTCTTACAAAGTCTGTCTAACACTGTCAGCTTGTTTTTTTTTTCAGTCAGGATCAACTTGAGCCATGTTTTTAGTTGGTATGACCCTAAAGACCACCCCCGCCAATATGGAACAGTGTTTAAGGATGGCAGATTTGGGAACAGTGTTTCAGATGGCTGATCTGGGAACAGTGTTTAAGAGCAGAGTTGCCACGGACCACAAACTAATCCCTGGATACAGAGTTGGTATCTGCCAGACTGGAACTCTACTTGACCCTGCAGGACTGCAGACTTATTTTTAGAACCACATCTGTGTGTTTGTGGTTATCTGCCAACTTGTGCACGTGTCATGTGTGTACATGTTCTTTCATAGGGTCGTACGTCTTATCAGCACCACAGAGAGCATTCATCAGGAGTGACATTTTCTGCCATTCTGCGTTCAAACCAAACACTTAGCTACATGTGCTATCTGCTCTCTGTGGGACGTGGCGAGGCCTGACTTATGTGACCTGTCAAAAAGAAGTTCTGCTATCGTCACAGTGACCCACAGATTTGGTTCGTTGCCTGTTTTTATTATTTTTCCTGTGATTGGTATTTCTGTCAGACAAACCTTTCTTTCTTCCATTCCAAAAGCTGAATCAACAAAGAAGTACCAATGACTGCATGGAACCAATTGTTTTTAACACCCTCAGTGGGTCATGATCAAATGTTGTTCTAGGGTTCTGAAAGGGGCTACATGTGCAGTTACTGTTGTCCAGTTCCTGTCTTTGCACACTCTGTTGTGTGTGTCATGCCTCTCTAGGCTTGCTACATCTAAAAACCTCTATGATTGATGGACTAATAGGATGAAGCAAAGCTAATGCTGTTGATTCAACTAACAAGATTGTGAGCTGTAGAAAACTGTTGCCTTTACCTCATTGGTTATGGCAATTTGTCACGCTGTGGGGGCAACCATAGTAAGGAGTAAGGAGGGGCGTCCACAGCGGGCCGTGGAATAAATGGAGGAGACAATAACACTGACGGTAGATGTAAGAGTTACTGACATGCTATGCATGTTGCCTTTCACTCAGCCAGCCTTCTGGTTGAATTAAACTGTGGGCTGGTATTTATGATGAACTAAAAGTATGCCGGTTTAGAAACTTCCATTGACCCTATTAAAGCTGAATGTATTTGAACTAGTAGAAGAGTTTAACCAGAAAACCTGAAAACAAATAAAGTACAGTTGATCTTGTATTGAACACTTTTTTTTAATTTGAACCAGCAAACCTGCAAAAAGAAGGATTCTCCACGTTACAAATGCTAAAACTTATACTGTAATGATTTGTGTAGGACAGTGACTGTGTGTCCAGTGAAAAAATGCTGAGTTTTATAGACCTGACCATTAATTATTGTCCTCTGCTGCGGAGAAAAAGGGGGAATTGGAAATACTCTTTTCCACTATGGATATATACAGTATATTTCACTAGCAGTAGCAGAGATACCTTTGTAACCTGCTTCATTATTGACACAACTGTACATTGTTTGAGAGTTGAAGCCAATTGTTTTTGAAGAGTTCAAACATCCATCCATCCATCCATTATCTTTACCCGCTTCTTCCTTTTCGGGTCACGGAAGTCACTGGTGTCCATATCCAGCAGTCACTATGTGAGAGGACACCCTGGACAGGTCTCCAGTCCATGACAGGGACACAGAGACAAATGAGACAAACAATCATTCACTCTCTTACTCTCACCTATGGACAATTTAGAGTTACCAATCATACTAACATGCATGTTTTTGGTCTGAGGGAGAAAACCAGAGTATCCAGAGAAAACCCACGTAGCACGGACAGAACATGCAAACTCCACCCAGTAAGGTCCCGGGTCAGAATTTGAACTGTGACATTCTCGCTGAGAGACAACAGCTCTACCAGCTGAGCCACCGTGCTGCCAAGTTCAAACATACTTTTACAATATCATAGCTCCAGACAGCAGACACTTTCAAAGTCAAAGTCAACTTTATTGTCAAAACTGCAATATGTACAGGACATACACAGGATTGAAATTGCATTTCTCTCTGTCCCTTGGTGCAACAGTAAACATTTAAACACTAAAAGATTTAATAAACATAAGCATAAAATGAAATAATAAAAGTGTAATACTTCAAGATATCTATTAGTTCCCTTATCAGTCATGTCACTTGGTGCAACATAAATGTTATGGGAAATTGCGCTCCGCGTGATTACCTGAAGGAATACAATCATGCCTTTACGGCAAGGGCGTCAGCGTTGCGCCAGAGGCCCCGCCCTCTGGGTACTTAAGCCGCTGACGCCCATCCATCGATCTCTTATTAAAAATAAATAAATGTCACATTTTTGTCATCTGTGTATGTTTCCCATACAAGAAGAAATTCATTTCTGCATTTAACCCAACCACAACCAGGTGGTGCAGTGGGCAGCCATAGGAAGCGCCCGGGGAGCTGGGGAAATAGGTGTGCACTCATAGACACCCCAAGGTGTGTAGTGGCCGTGGTTCGAACCTGGGTCCTTCGGGTCCCAAGTCGGGAGCCCTGCCTCTACACCATCTTATTGCCCTTCACCTCGCTTAAACCTGAACTCTCTCTCTCTCTTCGCGGGACTTCTCTGTTGCTTCATCGCTCAACCAGAAGTGAGCTTGCTCCCTACACAGGGCGTACAGAGAATTATTCCTGTGTACGACTGGGCTAGCGAAAGCTAGTCCGGCACATTTTTCCTTAACCCCAAAGTTTTTTCTTCTCCTCTTTCTGCAGACTGCTTCGCTTGACGGCGCTAACTGCGTCACACCGCTACCTATGCTAATTCGTAGCAGGCTAGCCAGCGAAAGTGACGAGACAGAGAAGACGTCTCAAATAAAAAGAAAAGAAGGACTCGCTCGTCTTATCTCGGACATGCCTCCGGAGAAAGGAAAGCGAAAGACAAGATTTCCAAAAAAGACCAGCAAGACGGCAAGCCCAACCTCGTGCGCCTGCCCCAGCGGATGTGGTTTTTCTCTCTCAGCGACGGACACCCACGAGGCCTGTCCCGTCTGCTTGGGGATGTTGCACGCGAAAATTATGCTGGATACACCCGAGTCTTGCCCACACTGCAGCCAGATGCTGGAGGCGGTGAGGAGGCATCGGGCGGACTTCGTTGCCAAGGCCATGGGGGTTGTTGCGGCGCCAGCAGACCCGGACACTACTGAGCCTCTGACTCCTACGCCGGAGCTCGAGAGCATGGCTTTGAATGACAGCACCCGAGTCAAATGGGGCGACAGCCCAGATGTGCTAGCTCCCATGGTGGACTTAACAGTCGAATTTGACACTCGAGGCATGATGAACGAGGACGAGATCTCGATTTCAGCCTCAGATGAATTTTCTGCAGATGAAGCCGACGTCGAATACGAGGAACAGGGAGAAGACCTCTCCCGCACCCCGGTGCCTATGCTCCCGGAGACTGACTTTTCCATCCCTGATCTGTTCGACTTGTGTCACAGAACAACGGACGCACTGCAGATCCCATGGCCGGAGCCTCAACAAGTCACAAGGTTGGCAGGAAATTATTTTTGTTCAAAGCAGCAGGCCGCCACGAGGCAAAGGATGCCCGTCTTTCCGGACTTCCTCACAGAGCTGACTCGCACCTGGCCTCAGCCCAAAGCTCCCATGCTGCTACCGCTCTTGCAGTTTCTCGACGTGGACGGGATGGATGAAGTGGCATTAGCCAATGTGCCTCAAATTGAGGACATGCTGGCGTCTCATCCGGCTCCCATGTCATCCGGGACAAAACCAACTCTCCCCAGCAAAGCCTGTCGAGCTTCGGCTTCTCTGCTAGAGAAATGCTACATAGCTTAGGGCCTCGCGGCGCGCGCAATAAACGTATCCGCCATGATGCAAGCGTACCTGGCTGAAAAACCACAGGAGCTCCAGGTAACGACAGGCAAGCAAGCTGCCGCCGAGCTGCTGGATGAAGCCCGTAGGGCAACAGACTTTGTGCTCCGCATGATAGGGATAGCGGCTGTTGCACAAGGCAGAGGCATGGCTGAGGTGGTCATCGCAATACGCCATCTGTGGATGACCCTAACTGACCTCCCGGAGGGACAGAAAATTCCTTTTCTCCACCATTCGATAGAACCAACGGGACTTTTTGGAAAAGCGCTGGATCGAATTCAGACCAGGCTGGACCAGAGGCGCAAACAGGCTGAAGCTCTCCGGGTGGGCATCCCCAAGAGAGCCTTCGTCCCCCCCAGGGAGTCAGCTGGGAGCAGAGCACCGCAGCCTCAACACCACTCAGCCACACATGCCCCACCGCAAAAGCGGCTGGCATACGAGGCCGAGCACCGGCAGAGACCACCGCCGGGCCTACCCCGGACCGAACACGCCTGGAGTAAAAACAGATTTGTTTCCCGCCAGGCGGTCCAACACAGAGCCTCCTCGGCGAATCGGGACACCAGGCAGAAATGTGCCTGATGAACCAGGTCCGCTTCTTGACTTTACACGATCACCCGCCCTTGCGGTACGGGAAATGATCTTTTCACGTCCAGACTTTGTTTGTAACACGGTACAAAAAGCTGGTGACTTTGTTTCAGACACAAATCATGTTCTTTCTGCTGTGAGTGACATAAAGTCAAATATGTCGTTACACATAAGCACAAATAAAGCTAAAAAAACAACCCCTGTCTGTTTTCTTGACTCATAAAAAAACAAAACAACAACAACAACAACAAACAGTAACATCAGCAGAACAGTCCCCTCTGTTCTTCCAGCTGATATAGAGGGCGGGGGCCATCATCCACCCCTCCCTCACGGCTCACGGGGTGTTAGCCTAATCAATAAAACCCAGCAGGGTGCCTCGGTTCTGTCCGCAACAGACAGGCCCAGAGGCACCTGCAAGCAGGCCCGTCACTCCTCACAGACAGGTGAGGGGGGTCACGTGCTCCAGCCCCTGCTCCGTTGTAAACCACAGGGCCGGCAATACACAAATCAAACAAACCCGTGACACGTCCGTGCTCCAGGGGTGCGCGCCGACAGAATCTGACGACCCACCTTCCTGGCCACCTATTCATTGGATGCCAGTAAGGGACGGGGAGGCCACGGCAGAAGCCCGCAGGCCAACACCAGTATCACATGTTCACAAAGGCAGTTGTGATGAAACTGTAGCGTGTGTAAACACTCAGTGCAGAACAGAAATAGCTTCAGGGCTAAATCAGACTCCTCTTCTCTTTAATCGAAGAGGACTGAACTCTCTGTCACCAACCAATCTAAAGTCTGCTCAACACAAAGGACCATCTCCACATTCTCATGCTGAAGCTGTCTCCTTATTCTCAATGGGCGATACGCCATGCTCAAACAGTGATCCTGCAGCGTGTGACCGCGCTCACTGTGCTGACCCAACCAGGAAACGGGCTGGAGTCAGGAGATATGCTCGTTTACAAAACTTGCAACCCCTCCGATCCATGACCCCCAACAAAAAGAGAAAAAACAGACATGCTGTTCAGCTTTTGTCTAATAATGACAGCAGATTGCCTCTACCTCCAAACACTCTCGATCAGAGTAGTATGGCGGTACATCTGCAGGGAGGCCCTCTCCCTAACGTGGTTGACCTTCAAGGGACTACAGAAATTAGGGCCCTTGAGGGAGAGCTGGTTCCACCACCTGCTCCTCTTCAGGGATCCTCCACATCACCAGAAGGAACAGTTTCGCCACTTAGGCTGAGAACTGTGGCAAATTTCAGCTTGGTGACGGAGAGGAACAAGCTGGTGGCCTCAGGCCTGCCCGAGAACATGGTAAATACCATTCAAAACGCACGAGCTGTGTCAACACAGTCTCTCTACGCCCAGAAATGGCATATTTTTGAAGCTTGGTGCACAGAAAGAAATATTATTTCTTATTCATGTGACTTGGCCCAGCTCCTCACCTTCCTTCAGGACCTGTTGGAGAAAGGTCGCTCTTTCTCAACGATTAAGGTGTTCCTATCAGCAATTTCAGCTTGTCACAAGGGCTGGGAGAGCAGGACGCCTGGCGCGCACCTGCTCATAATAAGGTTTATGAAGGGCGTGCTAAGGAAGAGACCCCCCAGCAGGATCTTGACCCCTGGATGGGATCTTCATATTGTCTTGGGGCTCTCTGTGACCCCCCATTCAAACCACTGAGCGACATTAAGATAGATTTATTATCTTATAAGACCACTCTTCTCCTGGCTCTTTGCTTGGCGAAACGTGTGGGTGATCTCCATGCTTTGTCCGTACATCCAATGTGTACCAGGTTTGCCCCTGACGGGTCAAAGGTCACCCTAAGGCCTAATCCTGCATATATCCCCAAGGTTTTGACTTTAAACCCCAGAATTTTGGACTTTTATCTCTCTTCTTTTCCAACTGCTCCTGTCCTCACTCAGGAACAGGAAAGGCTGAAGGCTCTCTGCCCCGTGAGAGCTTTAAGCACTTACATGCAGAGAACAGCTGGATGGAGAAAAACAAATCAACTGTTTGTGTGCTTTGCTGCACCAACTACAGGAAAGGCCCCATCAAAGCATCGCCTCTCCCATTGGGTGACTGAGGCCATGCTTTTGTCTCCTCCAGGCTTGACTACTGCAACTCCCTGTTTATTGGAATCCCTGGCAAAAACCTTCAGAAACTTCAATATATTCAAAACAGTGCTGCAAGGATCTTGTTGCGAGTTCGTAAATTTGAACATATTACGCCCATTCTTCATAACCTTCATTGGCTTCCTGTCGCCTACAGAATTCAGTACAAAACTGCTCTCATTACACATCAATGCTTACATGGAACTTCACCAGATTATCTGAAGGATATTCTTATTCCACACTCATCCACCCGGTCGCTGCGGTCACAGAACAGTAATCTCCTTCACATTCCGAGAACCAAATTAAGGACCATGGGAGACCGGGCTTTCAGTGTGGCTGCCCCCCGCCTGTGGAACTCTCTTCCTGACTGTCTGAGGGTCCCACAGTCTGTGGTTGACTTTAAGAGCGGCTTGAAGACCTTTCTTTTCAACCGAGCATACTCTGCCTCCTCATGATTCTACTTTTGATCTTAGTTGATACTGTTATTGATTTTACTTGTTTTATTACTTGTTTTATTGACATTTAATTTCTGTTGCACCGTGTAGCACTTTGAGATTTTCATTAATGAAAAGTGCGTTATAAATTGAATTCATTATTATTATTATTATTATTATTAAAAGGGCGTACAGTAGCAAAGGTCAACAGGTGCCCTCTGGAGTGCGTGCCCACTCCACTCGGGGCTTTGCCACCTCGTGGTCACTGTTCAAGGGTGTACCAGTTGCAGACATCTGTGCTACTGCGAACTGGAGCTCAATGAACACGTTTGCAAAGCATTACAGTTTGGATGTTATGTCACTCAGGCTGTCCTTTCTAACACACAGTAGAAAGCAGCCTTGGGATGCCTGCTGAATAAAGGCGGATGTTCACACTAGCATGTGTTTTACTGAGCATTTCAAGGGCGTGATTGAATTACGTTCCCATAGCATTTATGTTGCACCGAGTGACATGACTGATAAGGGAACTGAAAGTTATGCACCATAACTCATGTTCCCTGAAGGAAGGGAACGAGGTGCAACATACCTGGTCCTTTCAATGCTGAAAGCTCGGTGAAGTGCATTTTGGAGATCGATGGATGGGCGTCAGCGTCTTAAGTACCCAGAGGGCGGGGCCTCTGGCACGACGCTGACGCCCCTGCCGTAAAGGCGTGATTGTGATCCTTCAGGTAATCGCGCGGAGCGCAATTTACCATAGCATTTATGTTGCACCTCGTTCCCTTCCTTCAGGGAACATGAGTTATGGTGCATAACTTTCAGTTTTGATGATTTATTGATTTATTGTTTAAGAAAGAAACAACAAATGTCATCATGAAATCCATGCTGAACACACAAAGTGGAAACACCCAAATTCATCCATGAAGTAGTTTTTACGTGATCTTTTGGCCTAAAACATGTGGGTGAGACTACATGTTTGGCACAATAGGACCCTGAGTGTTAAAAAGGGACAATTGGACCGATCGGACAGATGACCCAACTGAGAATTATTGGACAATTGGACCATTTTCTTGTTTTAAAGAGGTTTAACTTTTTCCAAAGAGCTTTCTTCAAACGAGAAAGTGTGACGTTCCAAACTTTTAGGCTGTAGTACGTTGCTCAGTTTTTATGAGATAAAATATTCAAATCACTCTGCCTTCCCTACTTCCTAAAGTTAATTAATCTTTGCTGACCTGTTCCTCATGAAAGATGTTGTAGCCACATGTATGAAAGCCAACATTGCTAATGGTTTAGAATTAAAACAGAATATTAAGAGCTGGAATCTTGGAACCTGACACCTCTTTTGTTTAATGTACTGCTATCTTAAACCAAACATCTCCTCTGTCCAAAATATGAATATAACTATCCCCAAAATAACCTTTCTCTGTCTTGTAGGTGGACAGCTGAGTTTTGGCTTGAACTGCTGACTTTTCTTATTTGGTCCATACATTGCTGCAGGAATCATTTTTTCACCCTATGTCGACAACCATTTGTCTGAACATCCTTACTGTACTGGTCTGTGAAAACCCCACCAGTTATTTGGATGTTTTGTCTTTAGGACTAAGAACAAGCCACTATAACATCTCAACAAAAAAAAGAGTCCTGCTGCCTTAGAAAAACTCTTAGGGTTTTCCTTGTACATGAGACTACATCAACGTAAAGCATGGCGTGAATCAACGATGTGGTCAAAGTGACAACGAGACAGACGCTTTTGATTTTATCCAAGTATGTTGAACTTTAAGGGGGAGAAATGGAAACAGGCTCTCCTGGAGCTAAAATAAGCATTCAGTTACATGAATACTAAAGTTTTGAGTGTTTTCAGTACCCCTTCAGTCTCTTTATGAAAAGCTTTGACATTTAAAACAGAGATAAAGTTAGGTACACTGGGACGGACTTAAAAGACCTGCACTCATTTATTACTGCATTGATGTGACAGCGGGCAGGAAAAGCACCACTTGCACCGAACTCTGATATTTAACTTTATGAGATTCAAACATGATTGGTTGGGTTTTCAAACACAAGATACTGGATATAAATTGCACCCCCCATATTCCATCATGATCACAGCGTGTTCGGTCATGATGTCCACCGTGTCTAAACAAATAGTTTGGTTGAAATGACAGCGTTACAAATTATTTTAAATATCACACAGACTTGCTGATTGTGTTTGTACTTACACGCACACAAAAAAAGAAGAAGAAAAGCACAGGAAAGAATCAGTTTTAATACGTTTTAGAACGTTTTTTTAGTGTCAGGTGTACATTTTTAATAATAGTTTTCATATCTAAACTTTGTCTTGTTCTTAGTAAAGTGAGTCCAGAACACACAATCAGACTGTTACAACAAGATGTGAACCTGTGCTCGGTTGACGAGACAGATAATATGTCACAGTGACCAGAGGTGTCATTTTCTGCCTCCCACATGTCCATGGTGAAGCATGATGTCATTGGCTGCCCATCCAGCTGTGAATCAGCAGCCCCACGACCACAGGCCCAATGACTCTGAGGCTCCACACGAGCTGGGAGGACAGCAGGGACATGAGGTTGGGAGTAAAACAAGGGGGGCTTGGCTCCACAGTGTCCTACAGTGAAGTGATGCTACAGTCTGAGAGGCTGCCAGTAAAGCTGTTGGATGATATAAATCCAGACACCAACACTGTCATGTGGCTGGATTTTCTGGATTGCAACTGAACAAGGAGTGCAACTAAACCTTAAAGTTTTTGATGCAAGATATCCAAGTGTGTTAGAGTTAAACTGTAAAGAACAGAAATTGATTTTTTTTCTATGGGGTGCCGTTTGTAAAGTTACACAGTCAAAAATTAACAGCAATATTTTGGTTTTTTTTTAGCCTTTCATAAGAATTACTTTTTTAATTTTTTCAAAGTCATATTCTAACCATGTTATTCATACATTTATAAATGTCATAGTTCCAAACTAAATATTTAATTTACAAGCTAATTATTTAGTTTACAAACTAAATGCTTAACTTAAAAGGTAAATATTTAGGTAGCAAGCTAAATGTTTATCTCCACACTAAATTTTTAGTTTACAAATTAAATGTTTATGTCCGAGATGAATGTTTAATTTACAAACTAAATATTTTACTTGCAAGTTAAATATTTAGTTAGTGAACTAAGTGAACTAACAAGTTATCATGCTCACAACATGCACCGATGGACGGATGGACAGATAAAGAGCATTTCCAAATTCTCCTTTTTCACTCTTCGATGGGATGGAAACAAGTTCACTGGACTGTTTGTTTGCTTTACATGCAACTAACTGTTTTTATTTTAATGATTATTAATTACTGTATATTTCAGCATATAAGTTGCAGTTTTTTGCCTAATTTGCATGTCCTGCAACTTATATGGCAAAGCGACATATTCATGGATTTCCCCCATATTTTTTAGACCAATTTTTGGCTGAGATATGACCGTTTCTGACTGAAAAAAAAATGGAGCTGTACCACTTTCGGCTGCTGGGGCGCTAAAGGGCCCTCTAGGCTTTTGACTGGTGTACCTGTATGTGATATTTTAGAGCAAAAAAGTCCTGCTGGATGGACAGCGTGTGCGCACACATCATGCTGCAATTTAAAGATCAAATTAAAGTGTTTAACTCCATTCCTGCAGTCATCCTGGGAGGTTTGACCAAAGTGCTGCAGCCTCTGGACATTTCTGTGAACAGGAGCTTCAAAGCAGCTCTGCACCGCCTTTAGGAGGAGTGGATGGTGGACGGAGAGCACAGCTTCATGGCTACAGGACGGATGCACCACGCGACGTTCCAGCAGGTCCTCGGATGGATGGATAAAGCGTGGACCTCAGTCACTAAAGAATCCATCCAGTCGGGGTTCAGGAAGGCCATGATGTTTGCTGGACGTGGAGGAGGAAGAGGAGGCTCTGAGCTGCATCAACTACCTGTTACCTCAGGAGTTGGCAGAACTCTTCACCAGCGATACAGAGGATGAAGAATTCAACGGGTTTGAATAAAAATAAATAAATAAATAGGTGTTTCTGTCATCATTATGGGCGGGTGAGCGTGTAGTAATTTTAAGCCGCTTTATTTCGCCGGCTTCATTTAGTCATGTTTTAACCGTCAAAGTGCATTTATTAAGAAAAGTTCAGCTCAGACACATCTTTACTATAATGTCAGCAAACAATTTTTTTTAGGTGTTTATCTTGTTAAATTTTAAAGTGATGCAGATTTTCGCTGGTTGCGCGTGCACGTTTTGCAGAACCGAAGTGGCGAAACAATTTTTTTTAATTCAGCTGATTTGACCATTGCGTTAATTTATTAAGGAAAAGTTCAGCTCAGACACATCTTTGCTATAATTGTCAGCAAACAAATAATTGTTTTTAAGCATTAATCTTGTTAAAGACCTTCCGTGCACGCTCCTGTGGCCATTTTGCAGCCAATCTATTTTTGGCAAAACACCGGCCCACATTTCCGGGTTGTCAGCGGTGACGCGTAACATGCGCGACGCGTCAGCGGTGATGCATAATAGATGCGACTTATACGGCGGTGCAACATGTTTATGGATTTTCCCACTTTATTGGACATAATTGGACTGATGCAACTAATACGGCGGTGCGGCGTGTACGGCGGAAAATACGGTAAATCATAAAACCAGTATGACTTCTGCTCATTCTAAATTTATCAAATGGCCTAAATCTCGTGAAGGAGAATCATTTTAAAATAATAAATAAGATATGTCCTTTACCCATGTTTCTTAAGAAGATTTAAATTTGATGTTGATTTGTGTGTCTTCTGTAAATCAGAAGATGAATCCATCAAGCTTTTTTTCATGTCAGTACAAAGTCTTTGGTCAAACATCAGAAACTGGATTAATCTCAAACTTAGCATTCCTTCTTTTCATGCTGATGCCATTTTACGTTATGTGGATAACTTAAGCTCAGCTTTTTCTGATGCCATAAATATACTGTAGTCATATTTATAGCAAAGTACCACATTCACTGTAGTCACAGGAGGGATAATAAGCCCTCATTCCTGTTTTATGAATGATTTTAAGTCATACTATTCTTCATTAATTAGGTAAAAAAATTGCAAAACTGCTAGACTCATCTCACAACAGATAAAAACTTGTTGATTTAATTAAAACAACAAGTTTCTCAAGAAAAAACTGATGGGCGTGTCAGCAAGTAAGGAGCGTTTACCTTCGGGATAAATTGAGGTTGTCGATTGGTCAGTTACTGGCATGCCTTCTGGTTTGATTGACAGGTCGCGCCGCCGAGGATCCGACTTAAAAAACAAACAAACAAAAAAACAAAAAAACAAAAAAAGCTGTATGTAAAATATCACATACAGGTACACCGGTAGTCGTCAAAAGCCTAGAGGGCTCTTTAGCGCCCCTAGCGGCCAAAAGTGGTACTATTCCGTTTTTCTTCAGTCAGAATGAATGGAAATGGTCATATCTCAGCCAAAAATTGGTCTAAAAATATGGGGAAAAAATCCATAAATATGTCGCTTCGCCGTATAAGTCGCAGGACATGCAAATTAGGCAAAAAAACTGCGACTTATATGCCAAAATATACGGTAGATTGGGAGGTTTCTTGAAAGAATCTTTGTTATACATGTAATCAGTAAATCCTTTGTTGCAAACATTCATTGATCATCTTGTTGCATTTGAAGTTAAAGTAAGTTACAGTCATTTAATTTTAATGTGGTCAGCAAATCGTCACCTTTGAATATATAATATATTTAATTAATTGAATCAGCTGTTGGTCAGGATACTTCTTTTTGTGTCATCAACTCTAAAATACGAAATAGTTATTGAATCAAGTGTTTACGTGTGTTGGTAAAACTAGATGTTAAACAACTGTTAAAATACACCAGAATGCAGGAAATGACATCTACTCTATTCAAAATTTTCT
>JBBPBX010027423.1:23658-37306 GCA_038048925.1 Garcialebias charrua | reverse complement strand
TTTGTTCAGGTGCAACTTTTAGCTCTTGTGCTGGTGTTTCAGGGTCATCTGTATCTGGTTCAACTACAGCTTTTGCACGAAGCTGATCCCCATGTCGCCTGTGCACAGTGTCCGAGTAGCGCTCTTTAACTTCATAAGAGACCGGACCAGTTCGTCTTACAACCTGTCCAGGTATCCACTTGTGAGTCCCTCCCCCTGTGTTGCGAAGATACACAGCATCATCCACAGAGAAGGAGCGATCCACAGCTGTGAAGTCATGCTGGGCTTTTTGTCGATACTGTTTTCTCCGAACTGTCTCCTTGGTGTTTGGTTTGATGAAATCCAATCTGGTACGAATGTGTCTGTGTAGGAACAATTCTGCAGGAGACTGACCCGTCGTGCAATTTGGTGTCACACGGTACCGTAGCAGAAACGAAGAAAGTTTGTCATCAACGTTGCCGGGGTGGTGTGCCAGTTTTTTCATGCCCACCTTGAACGTCTGCACATACCTCTCAGCCAACCCGTTTGTGGCAGGATGTCCCGGCGCACTTGTTGTGTGCAAAATGCCATTTTGCGTCACAAACGTTTGGAACTCCGCAGAAGTGAAAGTGGTAGCATTGTCTGTGACTATTTGCTCAGGAAGTCCATATGATGCAAACAGTCTCTTTAGCCTTGTCACTGTGGCCTGTGTTGTAATGTGTGGCATACGAAACACCTCCAACCACTTTGAATATGAGTCGACCACGATCATGAACATGTTACTGAGGAAAGGTCCAGCAAAGTCTATATGTAGTCTTTTCCAGGATTTTTCCATTTCCTCTGATCTCTTTCTCTTCACTGCTGCTTCACTTGTGGACACAGTCTTCTGAGTGTCTGGGTGTCCTGCAGCTTCATCTTCATCTGCGTTATGCTCCTTTGTATCTGAATCTTCTGCAGCTGCAGCCTTTGGTGGCCGTCCTCTTCGAGCAGGTCTCTTTGGAGCCGGCTCCTGCTCCTCCTGTTGCTCCTGCTCCTCCTGTTGCTCCTCCTGAGCATCATGTGGTTTCTTCTCTCTGAAGCTCTCCTCTTTTACATCCTCTGACTGGCTCACAGAGGGAGAACAACCTCTGTCTTTGTCTGGTTGTTCCTCATTTTGCTCTTGTTCATTATTCTGCCAGTTAAGCCGGAGTTTTGTCAACCAGTTCCTTCCACATAGTGAAGCACCATGTCCTTTAACAACCAACAGTGGCAAATCTATGACTTGGCCTTCATACTCCACTTTTGCTACAAACTGTCCCAAAACACCAATACACCCACCATTGTAAGCTTTGAGTTTCACTTTAGCTGGCTGCAAGGGCAGGTGAGAGAACTTCTTTAAGTATGTAGGATGTGAAATGACACTCTTTGCCGCTCCTGTGTCAATTTCCATTTCTAAATCAACATTGTCAATTGCAAATGTTGCTTTATATCGTTCCTCATCCTCAGTATTAACAGTCAAAATGGCTAACTCCTCTTCGGGGTCTGCCTCAGCTGTCACATACTTTGTCTCTCTGCTGCTCCTGTTTGGCACAGTTTTTTCATGACTCTTTTGTACTTTAGCCCGACATGCTTTCTTTATGTGTCCAATCTTTCCACAATTATGGCATTTAGTCTCTTTGAAATGACATTCATTTGCATTGTGATTTTTTCCTTTGCATCTGTAGCACATATTTGTTTTTATTGGCCTCACCTTGTGAATGTTTGCCTCACTAGCCCATTCACCTCCAGCGCCTCTCAGCTCTCGAGTGTCTCTGTCTGCAGTCTCCATGTTGAGTGCAATTTCCACAGCTTTTGCAAAGGTCAGCCGGTCCTCTGAAAGTAACCTCCTCTGGCACGCTTCGTTTTTTATTCCACTTACGAACCGATCCCTCAGTGCAGAATCCAGCGACGCACCAAAATCACAGTTAGCTGCTTGTTGTTTGAGCTCTGCGACATACTGGGCGACAGTCTGACTCGCCTTCTGGTTGCATCGATTAAAACGGAAACGTTCAGCAACTAATAAGGGCTTGGGTTCATAGTGTTCTTTCAAAATGTTCACAATTTCGCCAAAAGTCTTGTCTTTTGGTTTTTCAGGCTGTACCAAGTTTCGTAAAAGTCCGTATGCTTGAGCACCCATTACACTTAGCAACACCGCCACGTGCTTTTCTTCGTCAATGTCGTTAGCTTCCAGGTACTGCTCTAGCCGCTCGATATAAGCTGTCCACGGCTCAGCCTCTGGTCTGAAGTCATCTATTTTGCCAACTTGAGCCATTGTACTCACTAGTACTGACACTTGACGTCGTCTCTCCCCAAAAAGAAGAAGGAAAAATATATCCTCGTCGCCAGTTGTTATGTCTTAAAGAGCAGAGGAGGCTCGGACCATTTTTACGTATTTCTTTATTAAAGTAAGGAAACCGAGAGAGGCCAAAAAGAGCGTGAGTGCTTGCGCATCTCACTGAACTTGGACTGTACCAACTCCAGAAAACCATGGGGGTAAATACACCACAGCTTGGACTGCTGGAGGACAAACTGACCACATGTCTTCACTCTGCTGCTGTCTTTACTTACTCTACTTGTTTAATTATAATTATTCGTATCTTAACATGTGTTTTTTAGTCCTATAGAAAGAACACCTGGACCTGTCTGTGTTTCTCCTTCCTGTCCTCTCAAACCCAGCTGGTGAAGCAGATGTCTGCTGCTCTGGTTCTGCTGGAGGTTTCTTCCTGTTCAAAGGGAGTTTTCATTTCCACTGTCTCCATCGTGCTTACTCAGGATGGGAGACTGTGACAAGTGAAGATTCAACACAATCTGCTGGCTTCCTTCTTAGCGATATACATTTGACTCATTTTTTACGTGAATGTTTCTGTTCTGTGGGTTATGACCGAAAGAACGAGATCTCGGATACAAGCAGCTGAAATGAGTTTTCTCCGCAGGGTGTCTGGACTCTCCCTTAGAGATAGGGTGAGAAGCTCAGTCATCCGGGAGGGACTCGGAGTAGAGCCGCTGCTTCTCCACATCGAGAGGAGCCAGTTGAGGTGGCTCGGGCATCTGGTTAGGATGCCTCCTGGACGCCTCCCTGGTGAGGTGTTCCGGGCATGTCCCACCGGGAGGAGACCCAGAGGAAGACCCAGGACACGCTGGAGGGACTATGTTTCTCGGCTGGCCTGGGAACGCCTTGGGATTCCCCCAGAGGAGCTGCTCCAAGTGGCTGGGGAGAGGGAAGTCTGGGCCTCCCTACTTAGGCTGCTACCCCCGCGACCCGACCCTGGATAAGCGGACGAAAATGGATGGATGGATGTTTCTGTTCAGTGCCCTGTGACAACTTCTGTTGTGACTCGGTGCTAAAGAAATGAACTGCATTGAATTGAAAGTGGTGGATGACATGCAGTCCTCCAAGGAATGCTAGGCCTTAAAGCAGCTCGTGCAATTGGTGAATTATGTCTTTATTAATGTAAATACAACAGAGTAAATGATAATTTAAGTGATACATCTACTGTAAATGTTTTATATACATATGGCATAAAGGTATAGCAAAACCATGAAATAGGTAAAGGAGAAGAGTTGTTGAGTCAAGAATCAGGCACACAAGTAGTGTTGCAAGATCAGGACAGCTGTTCAGTGTAAAGTTCTCCTTCACATACATGAAATGTTTCAACAATATGGTGGACAAAGCATCCATAGTTAGTGTATAGCAGTAGTAAAAGATTAACAGCGACCATGCTAATGAGACTGAGCAATGCTGGAGAAGTACTCCAACATGTCCTGGATGGTGAACTCCATGGTGATTCCAGATCCAGGGTAGCATCGGCCTATTAGACTTTCAAAGTGCTTGTACTGCCGGATGAACTCATCCTGCATGGAGTGCCACACCACCTGGTGGAGTTGGAGCAGAACAACACTTTCATGTCAGCATGATGAATGTGGTATTTCAGTATTATTATCATAGAAAGCATTTAAAACTCACACCTGCAACAAACTTTCTTCCTCACACAGATGTTTGTCCACCTTCTTGTAAAGGTTGTCCAGGCCCTTCTTCACCTCCTTGCCAGGATACTCTTTGATAACTTTGCGCAGCTCTTGTTTGTTGAAAGCCAGCTGGTAGCTCACCTCGTCCTCACGCACGCCCTGGGCTACACGTGCCTCAACCCCCTCGAAAAAATGCTGCAACAGAGATGACACCTCGAACTTTGGCTGTTTTGTATATTTGATACACTCACGCTGCGATTTGTAAAAAATATATGTTTTTACATTGAGCTTCTCCAGTGGCTGGCCCAGAGAGTTGATGACATAGGACTGCAGGTGGTCCGTATATTTATGTTTGGCCTCCCGCCTTTCAGCATCCAGGCAGGAAATCTTTAGACGTGACAGTGTGGAAAAGATGTGGTGGAAGTTTTCCATCATGACAACATCTCGTGGAGTCTTCTGACTTTCATTGGCTACCTTCTCCACTGAAAAGAGAAACAATCTTTACTACATTGTCTCACAACACCCTTTTGTGTTTTAAATGACCAGTCACCATGACCAGTATGCTTACCGTTCATGAAAACGGCCCTGATGAGCTTCACGTAAGCTTTGTCGAGGTCTCCTCGGCGTTCTGCATTACGGAAGATTGTTTCAGCAAGTTCAGCGAACTCCTCGAAGCCAACAACGAAAGGCAGGATGCCGACTTTGCTCTTCTTAGAAATCTTCACTTCCTCCATCTGTCTGATCTGACCCGACTGTATCAAGAGAACAGGTTGAAATGTTACAGAACACCTGGCCCCATCCCTGCTCTGATCTGTAGACATTACACAAAAAAACAGAGTTTTATTTAATGGCAGTGTTTTTCCTCACTGTTTGGACTCTACTCACAATGCACTTATCAAAGTTTCGTTTCACAGTGACCAGCACGTTTCCCAGGGTGGTGCTGAGGAAGGAGGCCGGGTCGACGTTCTCGGCTGTCCACACGTGATGACTCATCTTCACCAGCATGTACAGAGAGTGGAAGCTGTCAATCTTGTCACCTAGAGCGATCAGGCTGTTGAGCTCTGGCTCGATGTTCTGGAAGATTTTATTCATCATCATTCGCACCATGTCTTTCCTTTAGTCCCAAAAATAACAAAAACACGGACAACTTTACTGAAAATGATCACTGGAAAAAAGTTTTGATATGCAAACAGGAAACATTAACAACAGAACTGTTAATAAATATGTTAAAGTGCTTACTCCGATGACAAGGAGTGTCTGTGTTCTGCCTGGGGAAGACTTCTTGATGGTGCACTTCCATCAAACTCCTCAGTTTCAGGCTGAAGGAACAAGCGCAAAATGGAACAGCATCTGTTACTGTATTATTCTGTTTTCATGAAATATGAACCTTTCTGTTCCAAACACACAGATACAGCCATTTGTGTGACATCACATTGTTCATTTGGATGTTAAAGCAATTTCCAAGAAAACAGATGTACCTGTGCAAGGGGGGGCATAACCGTCTGGTGCTGCTGCAGCTTAAAAAACTTGCTGATGAAGTCTTGTTCTGCAAGACACAGAGGCTCCAGCTCACTGAGGACCTGCTCAAATATCTGCACACACAAAAAACACAAGAAAATAACTTTCCATTTCAATGCAAAGTAACATGTACACACAATACTGTAATAATGTTATTAAGAAAGCAACTTTAGATTTTACTCATTTAGATATAAAATAACTTAACTTATAGAGCCACGTTTAGCAGCAATAACTTTAAGTAATCATCTTCTGTATGACCTTATTAGTTTCACATGGTTATTGGAGAAGAATCTTTCATCTGAAAGACTTATCAGTCTGAGGTAGAGCTGCGATTTCTGACCCGAGCCCAGGCCCAGCCCGACCTAAAAATTTGGACCGGATCGGGCCAAAATAATGTGCTTGATGGGCGGGCCAGGTCGGTCTCGGGCTTTTGATGCAGTTTTATGATGGCCACTTGCTCTTCACTGATAGAGCCTGAGTTTTTTTTTTGTTTTTTTGCGATTTATTTGCCTGGATGATTATGTTTACATCAGGACTTTATATACAAGAAGTTTAATGGTTTGTTCAGACGCATCTTTGCAAACCCAACTGGTCAAGTCTGACATGCAGCTTTAGTTTTACACACTACTTTTAGAATTCAAATTAGGTTTAGTAAAAAATAAAAATAAAAATAAAAATGTAAGATGTACTTTTGTATTATTATTAGGGATGCACCGATCCACATTTTCTTACTTCCCATCCAATCCCGATACTTAACTCTGGATATCGGCCGATACCAATCCAGTTCCGATATCCTCATCATCATTCATTGATTTTATATGAGGCTGTAATAATCTCCTCTCAAGTACAATGTGTACACGTATATGCATGCATGTCTAAAAAGGCAACTTGAGGTAAGTTTTATTAATGTTGGATGAGTTTAAAAGTTATGATTAAATTATGCTAACACAAAATGTTTTTTTATTTTATTTATTCCTAGCTCTAAAGTGGATATTAAAGTGATTCATTTAAGTGATTGTTTGTTTAAAGTTATTTTATATATTCTTTTAAATAATGGGGTGATATAAGATTTTTTTTATTCTTTCTGCACTCTTTTCATTCAATATGCTGGTGAAGATTCTCAGTCATCCAGGACATGATAAAATCAAAGAAAGGTGTTCAATAGGAAACAACTGGACTTTATGTGTAGCAAAAGATGTTTCGCCCTTCATCCAAAAGGCTTTCTCAAAAAACGAAAGCGAAAGGTCTTTTGCTACAAATAAAGTCCAGTTGTTTCTTATTGAACACCTTTCTTTGATTTTTTTCATTCAATGTTTTCTTTTTGCTGAATTTGTTTAATTTTGTCTCTTTTAAATGAATGAATTAAATAAAACATTTAATAGCTTTACATCTGCTAAGTTCATGGCATAAACCAACACACATGTTCCTGTTTTTAGTATTTTACATTGTTTTATAATGTAGGGGGGGGGGGTTATACAGTTTTCTTGTAATTTTTAATTAATATGCATTTTTTTTTATTGTCTACTGTTGTACTGATAAATTTCTCCAGGAGGGGAAACTATATCTTGGACTGCGGTCAAGTTAGTTTTACGTTGGACATTAGAGCTCAGTGGCTTCAGCGGGACGCCACTCTCGCTGAACCGAAACAAAGGCATCCCGACACGGCCAGCGGCGTCTCCGTCTCGGTGGAGGGGCAGGCGGAGAGCAGCTGCCTGAAATCAGAGCGTCCATCCTGGATTATGCTGGTGAAGATTCTCAGTCGTCCAGGACATGATAAAATCAAAAGGCGTTCAATACAGAACAACTGGACTTTATTTGTAACAAACAAGACGTTTTGCTTCTCATCCGAAAAGCTTTATCAATGTATCAAAGCTTTATCAATGTATCAAAGCTTTATCAATGTATCAAAGCTTTATCAATGTATCAAAGCTTTATCAATGTATCAAAGCTTTATCAATGTATCAAAGCTTTATCCATCCTGGATTGAACAAGAAAAACACACCGCTGAAGCCAAGGAGCTCGAATGTCCAACGTAAAACTAACTTGACCGCGGTTTATTGTGGCGCTATGGCTCTGCAGACATTGGACGTTGCTGTCTTACAGTGTTTAGTGTAAAATACTTCCACACAGCGGACATGTTACGATGAAATGTTGGCTAACTGTTAGCTAAGATGCTACTCACTCAGTCCTCACGCTGTAGCTGCCTGCTAGCCTGGTTAAAACCAGACCCTTGTCCTTCACTTCGTTTAGTACAAAGCGAAGTGAAGGACAAGGGTCTGGTTTTAACCAGGCTAGCTGGCTGCAAACTATGAAATGGATTTCCTGAATGTGACGTGAGGTGGGTCTTATTACTCTGGATTCATGAGACACGCCTCCGTTCAGGAAATCCATTCCATAACTTGAAGCCAACGTGCATCATGGATCGGAAAATATCGGCAGGTTGGATCGAAAATCCGATACGTAAATTAGGCTGGTATCAGACGCCGATACCGGACCATCCCCATCCCTAATTATTATGTTATACATGTTGTGTCACCTTGTCAAACTTGGTCCTGTCTGCTACGTCCAGGTCGGAAGCCGACATGTTGCCCATGTCCAGCAACGAGGACGACTGGGAACGGCGACTGTTGGAGCCCTGCACCGTCAGCTTGTTCAGACTGGAAGTGGAGCCCGTTAGCTTCCCAGAGCTGCCGTGCAGGCCTGATACAGCCCGCCAAACACAGTAGGAAGGATGGTTTTAGAGAGAAACATTCAAACTGCAGGTTAATAAAAAACGATTGTGACATCTAAGGATTTGAACTCATTTAAAAACTATAGGAGAAAGCTGTTAGCATTTTGACATTAATCATAGAATTAGAAAATGTGATGAAGGAATAAAAAACACACCAAGCAGTTACATGGTGAGGTACTGGTTGGAAGGACACAGTGATGAGAAGCACAGTGACAAACACAGACAGCTCCTTTCAGATGTACTCACTTTCTGTTTCCTGTTTGAGTGCACTCTCTTTCCGCGGAAGCGTGGCTGCAGCCAGTTAGAAAGGCAGGCATCAAAGACAGATACAAATTAAGCTTGAAACATGCAGCATGAGGCTTAGTTGTTAGATGTACCAAGTTATAGACATTCATGAACACTGCAGTGGCTTAGCAGTTCAGACAAATCTTTGGAAAACAATTGATTTTTGTTTTCAGACGTAAAATCTAAGACAGAACACAGAAAGCAAAGTCCTATAATTCTGCAAAAACTAAAGCTCAACCAAGATCCTATTTAGATGTTAAATACAGGCTTGACATGAACAATGCCTGTGCAAAGGGAAGAGAAAACATTATTGGAAAATATAAAAAAAGAGACTTTCAACATCTGAAATACATATGTATAAGTTTGGTAAAATATGTTGAGATAACAGCCAAAACACAGAAAAGGCTGTAAAAATGTGAGTCGTGGTTTGTTTCATTCATCTGAAATATTACAGTCATATTTGTGAGGCAACGACACAAGAAGTGAATGTTCAGTCACACACGTATTACCTGCAGAAACATGCTTTGTGTTAAAGATCAAACAGCCCTGAAAAATCTCAGCTCTTACCAAACTTTCCCTTCGCTTCTTTGGATGTACCCGCCATCTTTATCTTGGCAACCTCAAAGAAGTCTTTGATTTCTCGCTCGTATAGTCTGCTCATATAGTCAACATAAGTCTGAAAAACAAGACACTGGTTCAGTTGTATAAAAAGTTGCATTATAAAAGCTATGATCTGCAGTGAAAACAACATACACACAGGTCTATACAGAAAATTATTAACTCAGATGCAAGGTATTAGCTTATGCAAGTTCTTTGATAATGGCTGGAACAACACCCACACTACAAGTTTAGCAGACACGAAAGAAGTTCAGATGGTGTGGAACAACCCAGCAACTAACAAAGGCACAGGTCTGCCCAAAAATGAAAGTTCCCAAAAGTCCTGCAGTAAACGGGAAACTTTATAAAGTCAACTCAAGTTTGCACCTTTCATCTACCTTCTTTCTTCTTCTTCTTCTTTCGGCTTTTCCCTTTTCAGGGGTCGCCACAGCGAGTCATCCTCCTCCACCTCACTCTGTCCTCTGCATCCTCTGTCCTCACTCCAACTACCTTCATGTCCTCTCTAACTGCATCCATATATCTCCTCTTTGTCTTTTTCCTGGCAGCTGCATTTCTAACATCCTTCTACCAATATACCCACTGTCCCTCCTCTGGACATGTCCAAACCATCTCAGTCTGGCCTCCCTAACTTTATCTCCCAGTTGTTCAACATGTGCTGTACCTCTGATGATCTCATTCCTGATCTTATCCATCCTTGTCACTCCTAAGGAGAACCTCAGCATCTTCATTTCTGCTACTTCCAGTTCTTTCTCCTGTCTTTTTGTCAATGCCACTGTCTCCAGACCATACAACATAGCTGGTCTCACCACTGTCTTGTAAACTTTTCCTTTGACCTTTGCTGACACCTTTTTGTCACAAATCACTCCTGAAACTTTTCTCCATCCGCTCCATCCTGCCTGGACTCTCTTTTTCACCTCTTTACCACATTCCCCATTTTCCTGGACAGTGGACCCCAAGTACTTGAAGTCCTGCACCTTTGTGACCTCTGCTCCTTGTAGCCTCACTGTTCCACTGGCCTCCCTCTCATTCACACACATGTACTCTGTCTTACTACGGCTGACTTTCATTCCTCTTCTTTCAAGTGCATACCTCCACCTCTCCAAGTTCTCTTCCACTTGTTCCCTGTTCTCACCACATATCACAATGTCATCTGCAAACATCATAGTCCATGGGGATTCCTGCCTGACCTCATCTGTTAGTCGGTCCATCACCAGAGCAAACAAGAAGGGGCTCAGAGCCGATCCTTGATGCAATCCCACCTCCACCTTGAAGCTATCTGTCACTCCTACAGCACATCTCACCACTGTCCTGCTGTCCTCATACATGTCCTGTACCAGTCTAACATACTTTTCTGCCACTCCAGATTTCCTCATGCAATACCACACCTCCTCTCTTGGCACCCTGTCATATGCTTTTTCTAAATCCACAAACACACAATGGAGTTCTTTCTGACCCTCTCTGTACTTCTCTATCAACATCCTCAAAGCAAAGATGGCATCTGTGGTGCTCTTTCTTGGCATGAAACCATACTGCTGCTCACAGATAGTCACCTCTTGTCTAAGCCTTCCTTCCACAACTCTCTCCCAGATCTTCATTGTGTGGCTCATCAACTTAATTCCCCTGTAGTTGCTACAACTCTGTACATCACCCTTGTTCTTAAAAATGGGAACCAGCACACTTCTTCTCCATTCTTCAGGCATTTTCTCACCCTCAAATATTCCATTAAATATTTGAGTCAAAAACCTCACTGCCATCTCTCCAAGACATTTCCAAACCTCCACTGGTATGTCATCAGGTCCTACTGCCTTCCCCTTCTTCATTCTTTTCAGAGCTTTCCGGACTTCACCCTCACTAATCTTTCCCACTTCCTGGTCCACAGTTTCTATGACCTCCACTCTTCTTTCTCTTTCATTCTCTTCATTCATTAGCTCCTCAAAGTAATCCTTCCATCTTCCCATCACACTCTCCTCACTTGTTAGAACATTCCCATTCCCATCTTTAATAAGCCTAACCTGCTGCACATCCTTTCCAGCCTGATCCCTCTGTCTTGCCAATCGGTACAAGTCCTTCTCGCCCTCTTTAGTGTCCAGTCTCCCATACAACTCATTGTACGCCCTCTGCTTTGCCTTAGCTACTTCCCTCTTTGCTCTATGTCCCATCTCCTTATATTCCTGTCTCCTCTCTTCAGTCCTCTCACTGTCATATTTCTTCTTGGCTAATCTCTTTCTTTGAATGGCGTCCTGCACTTCACTATTCCACCACCAGGTTTCCTTATCATCCATTCTCTGTCCAGATGACACACCAAGTACCTTCCTACCTGTCTCTCTAATTACTGTTGCTGTAGTAGCCCAGTCACTTGGAAGCTCTTTCTTACCACCCAGAGCCTTTAACAGCTCGTCTCTGAATTTCTCACAACATTCTTCCTTCTTTAGCTTCCACCATTTGGTCTTCTTCTCTGATTTTACTCTTTTTCTCTTCTTCACAACAACAGTCATTCTACACACAACCATCCGATGCTGTCTGGCCACGCTCTCCCCTGCCACAACCTTACAGTCTCCAATCTCCCTCAGGTTTCCTCTTCTACACAGAATGTAGTCGACCTGTGTACTCCTTCCTCCACTCTTATAGGTCACTCTATGTTCCTCCCTCTTTTGGAAATAGGTATTGACTATAGCCATTTCCATTCTCTTGGCAAAATCCACCACCATCTGTCCTTCCTGGTTTCTTTCCTTGACACCAAACCTACCCATCACTTCCTCATCCCCTCTGTTTCCTTCACCAACATGTCCATTCAGGTCTGCTCCAATCACCACTCTTTCCTCCCTGGGAATACTCTCTATCACTTCATCCAGATCTTTCCAAAATTTATCTTTCTCCTCCCCATCACATCCAACCTGTGGAGCATAACCACTGACTATGTTTAGCATCAGACCTTCTACTTCTACCTTCAGGCACATCACCCTATCTGACACCCTCTTCACCTCTACTACATTCTTTGTCAACTCCTCCTTCAGGACCACCCCTACTCCATTTCTCTTTCTATCCACACCATGGTAAAACAGTTTAGTCCCGATGACATGACTTAACCTTTTTTGTTAGATACTGCAGTAGAGTTAACAATGACTTCAGTTTTCTGATAATAAAAAAAGAAAAAAAAAAGAAAAATTGAAGCAATCCATGCCTTGATGTCATCAAAACATTTTAGCAGACAGGGAATGGAGCAAGAGCTATTGGGTTTTAAGGGCAGATACATCTGACAATCGTCAGCATAGCAGTGAAAAGAAAGAGCACGTTTCCTCAGGATAGACTCCAAAGAGAGCAGATGAAGTGAAAACAGAAGGAGTCCAAGAATCAAGCCCTGCGGAACGCTGCAGGAAAGAGGCGCTGAAACAGATAATATATTACCAACATTAACACAAACGCTCCTGTAACTCAGAAAAGAGGGGAACCATTCTAATGCTGCACCTGTACCAGTGTTCTAACTGCGATATAAAGATGTGGTCAACAGTATCATATTAAAACAGTACCAAAGATAGATTGCACAAACAGGACAGAATAATGAAGAACTGTTTTAGTTAGTTAGCACCATCAGCTTATTTTTGTTTCATTCATTCAACCTTTATTTATACAGGTTAATCTCCCTGAGCCACGAGGACTCATTTACAAGAGGGACCTGTTCCAGACAGAACCTATAAAGTACAGACAACAATAACAGTAAACAATGACAACATTACATTTGATGTTGCCGCTGCTCAACACATCTTTTATCTTTAAATCTAAATGGAGAGATCTGAAAATAAGAACTTAAGAAGCCACATCTCAATCTCATTCTTCATGTATTTTAGGAGATAATCCCTCTTACCCTCGACAGGCCTTCATACTTTTCTCTATGGGTGTTTTTCAGCCACTCCATGAGCTTGGCATAGCGCAGCAGGTCGCGATGGAGGGGGCTGTGTTTGGGCAGGGTCAGTTCAGCTGTGTGTTGTGACAAGGTGGAGCTCTGATCATGGCCCTGGAAACAAGACAGAAACAAAAATCATTTCAAAAGCACACCATTTTACAAGAGTATAATTATAATTATGAGTCTGTTTTTAATGCTGTTACATTCAATTCAACTCAGTTTATTTATATGGTACCAAGTCCCAACAGAAGTCATCTCAGGGCACTTAACAAAAACATTCACATACATTATAAAAGCCAAATTAGAACTCCAGACTTAGCTTGTTTTTTTTGTTTTTTTAACAAAGTTCCATTTCTTTTTCTCCTCAGTGTTAGCATGTTTGTTTTTTACTGGTTTTACTGCAAGACATGCAGAGAGCATACAGGTACAGCTGTTGATGAAATGAGACTGCTAAGCTATGAGAATAAAAAGCCTTCAGCTGAGTCACTTGGGGAAGGAGGAAAAAGATGGACGCATCCTCTTCAACTCCGAGATCAGGTGAGAGATGTTAAGAAATTAAAACCATTCTTCATGCAACAAATAATGTTCTGTGAAGACAAACCTTTACAGCTCATAGCATGTAGATTAGTGAGAAGTGACAGGTCAAACATTAG
>JBBPBX010027423.1:0-10179 GCA_038048925.1 Garcialebias charrua | reverse complement strand
AATTTGAGATTTATCTTTTAGAAACAGGGTTGTGTCATCAGCTAGTTGTGTTATTACCAGAGGGTTTCCCATCACATTTAAAGGTTCAATATTTGAATTGTTTTTAATAAAAATAGCTAATAGCTCTGCCACAATAATAAATAAAAGAGGTGAAGCAGGGCAACCTTGACGAATTCCTCTTTGGATATTAAAACGTTTAGAGGTTCCAGATGGTAGAGATACTGAACTATTAATGTCCGTGTAGAGTAACTGGATCAATCTGTTAAACTTTTCTCCAAAACCAAAAGAGTCCAAAGCCCTTAAGATGAAGGAGTGCTCCACCATATCAAAGGCTTTGTAAAAATCCAAAAAGACAATGATTCCATCATCCTCCACCAGATGTTCATAGTCCAGCAAATCTAGGACCAGTCTCAGATTATTGTGAATAGATCTCTCCTTCAGAAAGCCAGATTGTGTGTCACTTATAATCTGAGGTAAATCATCTTTTAGTCTGTCTGCAATCACATGTGTGAAAATTTTATAATCAGTATTTAACAAAGTAATTGGACGAAGATTTTCAATGTATCGTTTATCTTTAGCTGGTTTAGGGATCAACGTGATAAGCCCCTGTTTCATTGTAGGTGTTAATGAGTTGATTAGTAATATATCATTTATTGTTTCCAGAAAAAAAGACCTTAGATCTTCCCAGAAGAATTTGTAAAACCCTGAGGTTAAACCATCTTGGCCTGGTGCTTTTCCGGTAGCTAGTTTTTTAATCACTCTGTCTAATTCTTCTAGTTTGAAATCAGAGTCACATTTCTCCTTAAAATCTGCCTCTATCTGTGGAATGTATTCTTTGATTTCTTCTAGAAATCTATTCGAACTCTCAGGATTAAAATCAGATGAGTATAGTGTTGAGTAAAATTTGTAAATTTCTTCTGAAATAATTTTTTGGTCATTGACTTCTTTATCTTCTATAATTAAGGAGTTTATGTTTTTTCTTTCTTGACGTTTTTTTTCTAAATTACTAAAATAAGATGTATTTTTTTCACCTTCTTCTATCCATTTAGCACGTGACCTAATATAGGCACCATGTGCCTTTTTAGAATAGATTTCATCTAATTTGTTTTGCAGTCTTATAAACTCTGCTTTATCATCTTCGGTCATTTCAGATTTTTTACATAAATAATTTATTTTTTGAACCAATTGAGATTCAAGCTCTTTTTGTTGCTTACATTTCAGTTTACTAAATGAAATGGAGAATTCACGCACCTTAAATTTAAAATATTCCCATCTTTTACTGAAGCTGCCTATGGTTTGATCATTTTTGTATTTTTGAATCATTTCTTTAATTATACGAGCATAACCTTCATCTTTTAGTAAGTCTGAGTTAAATTTCCAGTAATCTTTTTTGAATGTTTTCCAATTTGCTGGGTTTAATTTAAGTGATATTACACAGTGATCTGTTAACGGAGCAGAAGAGATGGAGACATGGGAAGTGTATCTGATTACCTCCGGTGTTGTTAACCATAAGTCTATTCTAGACTTTATACTTCCATTTGGTTTAATCCAAGTGAACTGACGAACACCAGGATTTTGGTCTCTCCATACATCTATAAGATGATTGGAATTAATAAATTCAAATAAGGTTGGATTCAAGGTTTCTGTAAGAGATCTTGAAGGACATCTGTCCATCCATTCATCTGGTGACAAGTTATAATCACCGCCTACCACCACAAAGTTTGAATTATACATTTCCTTATATTCAGTGATAACTTCTGTAAGTTTCAACAATAATGACTTATTCTGATTATTATTTGCATATCCATAAACATTGCACAGTATAACAAAATATCCTTCAACATTTAGCACAACTGCCATCCAATGACCCAGATCATCAACTTTGGAAGCAACAACTTTTCCAGGACATCTGTTAAAACAAATAGCTACTCCTCCAGAACGATTTGATCCATGGCTGAAAAGAATCTTCTCTCCCCACTGGTTTGACCACCAGGTGGCGTCCGCGTCACATGAGTGGGTTTCCTGTAGAAACGTGCAGTGTGCCTTTTGTCCTTTACAGAATAAAAATAAAGCTTTTCTCTTCACATTGTCCCTGAGACCTCTTGCATTTAAAGAAATAAAAGACAGATTTGTTTTAAGCATTTGTGCTGTTTAAAGAACGGATTACAATTTTTTTTTTTTTTTTTAAATCAAAACAAACTATTTTAGTCTTTTTTTTTTTTTTGTAGAAAAAGAACAGATTGAGTGTACGTCCCTCTATTAAAACAAATAGAAAATTACCACACCCTTATTTCTAAACTTATTTACAGTAAACATCTTTATAAAATACCTTCATTTTAGTCCTTTGCATAAATGCGCCGGCCGTTTATGTATCCGAACGGGCCGCGGTAGTAAGCCCGGTCTCCTGCCTTCCTCGCCTGCTGGATCTGGGGCCAAACTTTCTCTCTCTCCTCTCGGTCTTCTTTTGTCAAATCCTCCATGAAACGAACACCTGCTGACTTGCAGACGTCAGACGTTTTAGTCATTTTCCATATTCCATCTCTGTGCTGCCGCTTGGTGAACTGCACCATGATTTGTCGAGATCTGTTGTCGTCCTTCTTCCCCATCCGATGAACCGTGTCAACGTAGTCATCCATCTTCTCTGCCCATTCTGGAGCCACTTTCTCCAGGAGTTTCACCACATCCTGCCGAGTGTCTTCTCCCATCGTCTCCTTCATCCCTCTGATCCGCAGGTTCCATCTTCGTTTATAACGGTCATGTTCTTTGGCACCAGCTCTGAGTTCAGTCACCTCTTTGCGCAAACTGAACACCTCTGACTCCATATTCAGCACTTTCTCCTTACAGTCTTTCACTTCAGCTGCATTAAATTCTAGAGCTTTAGCGAGGGTGTTGATCGTCACCGTGTTCTCGATCAGCCTTCTGTTCATGTCCGCCATCTTTTCTGTGCTCTCGGTCAGCCTCGTGCTCAAATCCGCCATCTTTTCCTCCTGGGCTTCAAATCTCAGGAGGAGTGTTTGCATGGTTTCAAACAAATCTTCCATCGATATGTTTTGTTTTGTTATTTTTCGAGCATGAGCACCTTTAGAAGGTGATTGAAACAGATCTGCTGTGACGTCCTCTAGAACACGTTTTCCGCTAGCTCTTTCAGTTTCCATCTCAACAGCATAAGCATGCTCCTTTGCAGCTGAAGTTTTACCTTTTTTGGGGTCATCCTTTTTAGTCAGGGTCTTCTCTTGCCTTCTTTGTTCCGTCTGCATGGTTCTACTTGTAAGAGATATGCTTTGTAAGGGTGCTGGCTGGTCGAAAGACCGAAAATTAGAGGTTCGAATCACACTCGTTCTGAACGACACGTCTGCTCAGTCCGCCATCTTGCCGGAACCCCCCCCTGACAATGGACTTGTGTCTACTGGTCCTGTTAGACCAGAGATGCATTTGATACAGTTGATCATAATATTCTACTACAGAGGTTTGAAGATGATGTTGGGATTGCAGGAACATCTCTACATTGGTTTTAATCATATTTATCTGATATAAAGGTATTCCAATTTGTAAATGAATAATGAATCTTCTTCATACACCAAGTTATTCAAGGAGTTCCTCAAGGTTCAGTGTCAGTCTTTCAGCGTTATATTTATTATCTGCGACATTTTTATGTCTATATTCTGTTTTTACTTCATTTTGCATGTTGCCTATGTGTTGCCTGTTCTTTCTTTGTTGTACAACACTTTGGTTGGCCTTGTTGCTGTTTTAAGTGCTCTGTAAAAAAAATTGTATGGTATGGTAGTGTCTAATTGGACCAACACTCTTTACCTTGTATATGCAGCATGGGATAAAGTTTCATTTTTATGCTGATGATACATGGTTATACTTGTCTATGAAACCCAATGAATCCAATCAATTACTTAGACTACAAGCATGTCTTAAAGACATAAAAACCTGGATGACCCTAAATTTTCTGCTTTTGAATACAGACAAGACTGAGGTTTTAGTTTTTGGACCTGAACATCTTAAAAATTTCAGTCTTTCACCCTCCCTGGATGGCATTAATCTGGCCTCCAGTTCTAATGTTAAAAATCTTGGTGTTATTTTTGATCAGGACATGTGTTTTATACCCCACATTAAAAACATTACTAAAACCATCTTCTTCCACCACCTGTGTAATATCACAAAAATTAGAAACATTTTATCTAAAAATGACACAGAAAAACTGGTTCATGCATTTGTCACGTTTAGACTGGACTATTGCAATGGTTTATTATCTGGGTGTCCAAATACTTCTTTAAAAGTCTTCAATTGATCCAAAATGCTGCTGCCAGAGTCTTATCTGGAGTTAGTGGGAGAGATCATATATCTCCAGTTTTAGCTTCTCTCCATTGGCTCCCTGAAAAATCCAGAATATAATTCAAAATCCTACTTATAACCTACAAAGCTCTCCACAACCTAGCTCCATCTTACAGAGTTTATTACAGATCTTATTGTTCCATAATTTCCCAACAGAGCACTTTGCTCTCAGACTGCAGGCTATTGTGCTTCTTATAGTTTCCAAAAGCAAAATGGCAGAAATATCTTTCAGTTATAAGGCTCATCTATTATGGAACTAACTTCCAGATTCTGTCTATGAGGCTGACACATTGTCCAGTTTTAACACTGGACTTAAGACTTTCCTTTTTTTAAATCTTATAGTTGGGGTTGGCTTGTGCTTAGACTACTAGAGGACAAATTGACCTCATTTCCTTAAATGAATTGTTAAAATTGAACAGTTTTCATTTGATACTATTTTTATCTTAACATGTGATTCATCCATCCATCCATTCTCTTCCGCTTATCCGGGGTCGGGTCGCGGGGGTAGCAGCCTAAGTAGGGAGGCCCAGACTTCCCTCTCCCCAGCCACTTGGAGCAGCTCCTCTGGGGGAATCCCAAGGCGTTCCCAGGCCAGCCGAGAAACATAGTCCCTCCAGCGTGTCCTGGGTCTTCCTCTGGGTCTCCTCCCGGTGGGACATGCCCGGAACACCTCACCAGGGAGGCGTCCAGGAGGCATCCTAACCAGATGCCCGAGCCACCTCAACTGGCTCCTCTCGATGTGGAGAAGCAGCGGCTCTACTCCGAGTCCCTCCCGGATGACTGAGCTTCTCACCCTATCTCTAAGGGAGAGTCCAGACACCCTGCGGAGAAAACTCATTTCAGCCGCTTGTATCCGAGATCTTGTTCTTTCGGTCATAACCCAGAGCTCATGACCATAGATGAGGGTGGGAACGTAGATCGATCGGTAAATTGAGAGCTTTGCCTTTTGACTCAGCTCTCTCTTCACCACGACAGACCGGTACAGCACCCGCTTCACTGCGGATGCTGCACCTATCCGCCTATCGATCTCACGCTCCAGTTTTCCCTCATTCGTGAACAAGACCCCGAGATACTTAAACTCCTCCACTTGGGGCAGGACCTCCTCCCCGACCCGGAGAAGGCATGCTACCCTTTTCCGGCTCAAGACCATGGCCTCGGATTTGGAGGAACTGATCCTCATCCCGGCCGCATCACATTCAGCTGCAAACCGCTCCAGCGAAAGCTGTAGATCACGATCTGATGAAGCCAATAGGACCACATCATCTGCAAAAAACAGAGAAGCGATTCTAAGGCCACCAAAACGGATCCTCTCAACACCTTGGCTGCGCCTAGAAATTCTGTCCATAAAAGTTATGAACAGAATCGGTGACAAAGGGCAACCTTGGCGGAGTCCAACTCTCACCGGAAACGAGCCTGACTTACTGCCAGCGATGCGGACCATGCTCTGACACCGGTCGTACAGGGACCTAACAGCCCATATCAAAGGGCCTGGTACCCCATACTCCCGGAGTACCCCCCACAGAACCCCCCGAGGGACGCGGTCGAATGCCTTCTCCAAGTCCACAAAGCACATGTAAACTGGTTGGGCAAACTCCCACGCACCCTCCAGGACCCTGCTGAGGGTGTAGAGCTGGTCTAGTGTTCCACGACCAGGACGAAAACCACACTGCTCCTCCTGAATCCGAGGTTCGACTATCCGACGGACCCTCCTCTCCAGAACCCCTGAATAGACCTTACCAGGGAGGCTTAAGAGTGTGATCCCCCTATAGTTGGAACACACCCTACGGTCCCCCTTTTTGAATAGGGGAACCACCACCCCAGTCTGCCAATCCAAGGGAACTGCCCCCGATGTCCACGCGATATTGCAGAGTCGCGTAAGCCAACACAACCCCACAACATCCAGAGCCCTAAGGAACTCAGGACGAATCTCATCCACCCCCGGAGCCCTGCCACCACGGAGCTTTTTAACCACCTTGGCGACCTCAGCACCAGAGATTGGAGAGCCCGACCCAAAATCCCCAGGCTCCGCTTCCTCAGTGGAAGACGTGCCAGTAGGATTGAGGAGGTCTTCGAAGTATTCCGCCCACCGACTCACAACATCCCGAGTTGAGGTCAACAGCACGCCATCCCCACCATAAATGGTGTTGGTCGCGTACCGCTTTCCCCCCCTGAGACGCCGGATGGTGGACCAGAATCGCCTCGAAGCCGTACGGAAGTCATTCTCCATGGCCTCTCCGAACTCCTCCCACGCCCGAGTTTTTGCCTCAGCAACCACCCGAGCCGCATGCCGCTTGGACTGCCGGTACCTATCTGCTGCTTCCGGGGTCCCACAGGCCAAAAAGGCCCAATAGGACTCCTTCTTCAGCTTGACAGCATCCCTCACCGCCGGTGTCCACCACCGGGTTCGAGGGTTGCCACCACGACAGGCACCAACAACCTTGCGGCCACAACTCCGATAAGCTGCCTCGACAATAGAGGCGCGAAACATGGCCCACTCGGGCTCAATGTCCCCCGCCTCCCTCGGAACGTGTTCAAAGCTCTCCCGGAGGTGGGAGTTAAAGCTCCGTCTTACGGGAGACTCTGCCAGACGTTCCCAGCAGACCCTCACAATACGTTTGGGTCTGCCAGGTCTGACCGGCATCCTCCCCCACCATCGGAGCCAACTCACCACCAGGTAGTGGTCAGTTGACAGCTCCGCCCCTCTCTTCACCCGAGTGTCCAAGACATGCGGCCGCAGATCAGATGAGACGACAACAAAGTCGATCATCGAACTGCGACCTAGGGTGTCCTGGTGCCAAGAGCACATATGGACACCCTTATGCCTGAACATGGTGTTCGTTATGGACAATCCATGACGAGCACAGAAGTCCAACAACAGAACACCACTCGGGTTCAGATCAGGGGGGCCGTTCCTCCCAACCACACCCCTCCAGGTCTCACTGTCATTGCCCACGTGAGCGTTGAAGTCCCCCAGCAGAACAAGGGAGTCCCCATGAGGCGCACCCTCCAATACCCCCTCCAAGGACTCCAAAAAGGGTGGAGTCTAGTGTGACTCATCGCTGGAGCATTGATTCCTGTTTATGGTATTTATGCTTTCAGCCAGTCTTGTGTTCAATACGAAAGAAAATTGTGGACCTAAATAAATTAATTAGTGCTTTAGAAATAGCGGAACAAATTTTTGTATTAGCGCTGCCCAGCACTGATGATGGCTGATGAAAACATTATGTCACCAGCTGCCAATGGGGGTTGAGGGCTTATGTAGCCATGATCTCACTAGCTACCAATGAAGATTTAGGAAAGTGATGTAACCTATCTGTGAAGTAGGGGTTGAGGCCCCTTTTAGGCTATAAAAAAGGCTGGTGGAAAAGTAGAAGCTGCTGATTTTTGTCAAAGCTCGGGGAACCCAGAGTTGTACGAGACCAGAAAGGACAAGATATAGTTAGAAAGAATAGTGATGTTTATTATTTACAGTGCAATTATTTACAGTGGTTCATCTCTTGGAGATCCTGGGGGAAAGAGAGTTGGATCAGTGGAGTCCACTTGCAGCGTTCTATTGTGATTGTTTGTATTTCCTTACAGATGGAGGTGCTAAGTGTGGGTGAGATCCACCCGAGATCACCAGAGACAGAATCCAAGGGAATAGTCGGCACAGGTTGGATGGGCGTGTGGCTGGAAGGCAAGGCACGGAGGACTGGAACCAGAACCACAGGAATTCAGAACCAAACGGGAGTCGAGGAGACAGGATGGCTGGAGGCACAAAAAGAAGGTAAGTTTCTTTCGTATTGAACACAAGACTGGCTGAAAGCATAAATACCATAAACAGGAACCAATACTCCAGCGATGAGTCACACTAGACTGCATCCTTAAATAGTGGAAGGTCCTCATCAGATGGATGGCCGCCAGCTGGTGGAAATCAGCGGCCAATCAGGAGGTAGAGCTGCAGGCAGTAGAACTCATCAAAATTTTCTGATTTTTGAAGACTTTTGTGGATTTACTGGATACTGAACTGGACTCTTTGAAGCTGAACAGAAGAAAATTGGATTATCTGGAAAAGAGTCTCCTTTGGACAAAAAGGAGCTACTTTTCGCATCAACCTGGATCTTCTATTTTTCTTCTCAAATGGGACAAGCTCAGAGATGGAATAGCCTTCAATCTTGTTGTAGGATTGAAACACTTTTTCTTGCCTTTGGGATAACCCTTGTGGAATCTCCTGGGAGAAGGTAGGAAAAATATTCCCTATTCTTAAGTTGACAGCTCCGCCCCTCTCTTCACCCGAGTGTCCAAGACATGCGATCAGATGAGATGACAACAAAGTCAATCATTGAACTGCGACCTAGGGTGTCCTGATGCCAAGTGCACATATGGACACCCTTATGCTTGAACATGGTGTTTGTTATGGACAATCCATGACGAGCACAGAAGTCCAATAACAGAACACCACTCAGGTTCAGATCAGGGGGGCCGTTCCTCCCAACCACACCCCTCCAGGTCTCACTGTCATTGCCCACATGGGCATTAATGTCCCCCAGTAGAACAAGGGAGCCCCCAGGGGGTGCACTCTCTATCCAATACCCCCTCCAAGGACTCAAAAAAGGGTGGGTAATCTGAGCTGCCGTTTGGCTCATAGGTACAAACAACAGTCAGGACCCGTCCCCCCACATGTAGGCGGAGAGAGGCTACCCTCTCATTCCCCGGGGTGAACCCCAACATACAGGCACCAAGATGGGGGGCAACAAGTATGCCCACTCCAACTCAGCGCCTCTCACCAGGGGCAACTCCAGAGTGGAAGATTGTCCAACCCCTCTCAAGGAAACTGGTTCCAGAGCCATGCGTTGAGGTGAGTCCGAATATTTCTAGCCGGAACCTCTCAACCTCACACACCAGCTCAGGCTCCTTCCTTACATGTGATTCTTGACCGGCCATTATTGTGTATCTGTTCCTACCAAACCCAACCGGTCAAATCAGATGACCGCTTGTCCTCATCCTTGTTCTGCTTCCTCGTGTGGGAGTTTTTCCTTTCCATTGTCACCTTCATGTTTGCTCAAGATGAGAGTTCTGTGATGGAGTTAAAGTCAAAGTAGTCTGCTCCTCAGACAAATAATGTTAAATTATATCTTTAAATATGAATGTTTCTGTTAACTTATTTTGTATATGAATATTTCTGTTCAGTGCCCTGAGACGACTTATGTTGTGACTTGGCACTATGTAAATAAACTGAATTGAACAGAATAATTTTTGAAGATATGGAGCTATAATTTGATGTGGTAGTAGTTGATAGTCATCTGCAACACATACTCTGAGCCTGTTATCTTATAGTATTGCATGAGATCAAGCATGTTGTTATTTTAAAGGTTTGACCAAAGCAGCAAAAGTTCTGTCATTTCCCACGTTAAATGTGTCGCCAGGACAGCTCTTGCTGATGAATAGTTAAAGGAAATTGATAGAAAAGTACTGGTTGGTGTTATATTTCTTGACTTCAGTGTAGCTTTTGATATTGTTGACCATGATCTATTACAAATGAAACTGTCAGCTTATGGCTTCAAACACTCAGCTATTAACTTCATGAGTAGTTATCTTATTAAAAGGAAACAGTGTGGTATGTTTAATGGAATTTGCTCAAATTATAGTTTTGATATTGAACAAGGTAGCTGCTTAGGTCCTCTGCTGTATACTGTAGTATGTTTGTAAATGATACGCCATTTGTATTAGTCAATGCATGCATGACTGTATAGGCTGATGATACAACTATTTATGTGTCTTCTGATAGTTTGGATCAAGGAAATAGGGTATTACAGCAAGAGCTACTGTCTATTTATAATATATATATATATATACTGT
>JBBPBX010027422.1:0-37307 GCA_038048925.1 Garcialebias charrua | reverse complement strand
AAGTATACGGTGAAATGACGTATTTATGGATGTTTTTAGACATATTTGGACTGATGTGACTTATAGGGCAGAGTGACGGGTACGGCAGAAAATACGGTAGTAGCTTTAAGCAAGTTGGAGGTAAGCGAGATGTGGTTTTACAAAAAAGAAGTGGGGTTGAGTGTAAACACTCATCACATTTGTGAGACTAATCCAAGTGTGTATTGTTTGACGGTCACAAGAAGCCGCTGAGCGTCTATTCAGCTGTTGTTCCTCGCTCCGCTATTTCTGTATGAACCGGCAGCTCCAGCCATATCAGAGACCGCCTCACGCTTTGACCTCGGGTTGCACAAGATGTTTGAGGAGCAGCAGCTTCAAAGGGCTTTTTAATGCCTCGTTCTGCACAAATCCCTGATTTTTTTTCTTTTAAATGTTCTGCAACACACGTGCTGCACGCTATCTCAGCGAGAGTTGTATGAATCATCTTTCTGCCTGTGTTGTTGGAGGCTGCCCACGTGAGAAAGCAAGAGTTTCCACTAAGCCTGCCTAGGTGATGCAGAGGGATTATTGCTTACAGCTACCCTCGAGGCTTATCCAAGCGCTTCGCTGGTGGTTCACGTTTTATTTAAATAGCCTTCTAATGACTTGCAGAGCTTTTAGGCGAGGGTACGTTGCCAAAACAGTTTCTATAAAATAATCAACTTTCTGGAGCCCGGGGAGAGCTCCTTGCTGTTGTGGCAGTAGTTAAAGTACGTGAGCTTTCTTAAAGGTGGTCTACGTCTCCAGAAGAGAACAGAGTTCACAAAAATGGCTGACGAGCAGAAACAGGAGAGGGGGAGAAAAGGGTTTGTCGGGGTGAGAAAGCAGCACGATGCTCAAAGGCACTTGTGAGGCTGTGACTCACAAAACCACTCCGCCATCTTCGAAGGCATGTTGCCAACAGGGCTAAGGCTTCATGCACAAATATGACATCTTAAAAATAAAAGTGCTGTGCTTGCCATGAAAAGTGTGTCAGGCGACGCAGATGTCACAGACTGATGGATGTCTGAGCCGAATACATCCCAGTAGCAAGAGTATATCACGTTAGGCAGATGGAATGCATCACTCTTTGATGACAGAGGAAGCATCTACCGTAACGTTGTTGTGGGGATCACGCACACGTGAGAATACTCGCAAGAGAAGTTGCTGCATTAATCTGTGCACCTCAGGTCTAAGTACAGTGCAGCCAGACACGCCGACACACACGGGGCCGAGCATTAGACACTTTGTAGGTTTTAATAGGTTTTAATGAGCCGAGTGGGTCTCCGTCTCTGCAGGACGGCAGAAAGTCATCAGCAGAGTTCAGCTCCGCACAGCAGCCGGCATCACACTTCACTTCCTTCCTCACACATACGCCGAGTCCTGACTCCCACCCGCTCATCATCACACCTTTCTCTCTCTCTCCACTTCTCGTCTCACCAACGATGCTCAGTGCATCCCCCGTTTTCACGAGCAGCTCTTTCTCTCGGTTACACCTCAATGACGCTATTCTGCCTCGCTTCGGCTTCTCCTTTCTCCCCTCGTCGACTTTTATACAGTACTGTTCCAAGTTTTCCAGTATCTTCGTTTCGTCGACCTGTTAGCCTTGATGCGCAGGAGACTGGGGGGAAAAGTCACACCTGGCCGTTAGATTTATTCTTTAAAAATTTGACAAGGTACAGAAACCAGTCAATTGGTGCGACCACCAAGACAATGATAATCACATGAAGGCTGAGCTGGTGGTCCTAAAGAGCTAAATACAGGAAACCCCCGACCTACGACCCCATCGACCTGCGAACCACGGGACCTACGAACATATCATATTTAATAAAAATATGATAAAAAAAAAAAAAAAAAAAATTTTTTTTTTTTTTTTGTGTTTAAATGTTCTTAATTTCATGTGTACATCACTTTGTTGCAGCTCTGGTTGTTTTAAAGGCTTTATAAATAATAATTATGATAAAAAAGATCATTTCTGATCATTTTTGAGCAATTTTTGAGCAATCTTGGGCAACAGGAAGTAGGTCTTCAGTTTACACGGTCACAAATTAATGTAGAACACCGGACGCTATTTTAGGTTCAGTCACTGGGGTCTCCGGTCACAAATTAATGTAGAACACCGGACGCCATCTTAGGTTAGCTGCCGAGAGCCGGACGAAGACTGGTGACCAGGATGGCTTCATATGGATTAATTACTAGCTGGAAACGTCTCTGTGAACTTTGTGGATGTCTCAGGCAGCAGCGGATTTATCGCCGATCGTGCCAGGCCGCCGTGCGAACACCTCCGGCCGGCCTGGCTACACCTCCGGCCTGGCTAGCTCCAGAGCTAACACTGGAGCTAACACGGGAGCCGGCCTTTTGAACACTGGTGACCAGGATCGCATCATATGGATTAATTACTAGCTGGAATAGCTCTGTGGACGTCTCAGGCTGGAGCAGCGGCTGGAGCAGCAGCTGCAGATTGATCGCGCCGCCGCTCCAACACTAGCTCATGGCTTGGCTAGCAGAAGCTAGCCAGCTAGCTAACACAGGTCTGGAGCAGCTGCGGTGGCTTGCCGGCCCCCGCGCTGCTTGGCCCGAAAACAATCAACGCATGGCAACCTATGTCGGCTTTGACCATCTCAAAGTAAGAAAATATATTTTTATTTATTCTGTAAATGTGAATAGCAATGTTTAACATTACAGTACACTACTTTACATGCTTAAATGTGTGCGCGCGCTCCGTTAGCATGATAAATAAAGGTTGAATGAATGAATGAATGAATAATTTTTTTTTTTTAATATAATTTTCACCCCCTACCTACGAACGGATCGAGCTGCGAACGGTTCTTAGGTCCCAAACTCGTTCGTAGGTCGGGGGTTCCCTGTATGTCAGAAAATGTAACAAAATGCACACATACACACAAACACCACCCCCACCCCCAAACCACAAAGCTTAGTTGAAAACAAAATTTTCTGAAAACCCTATAACTTGAGCTAATTTTGATTTCTTCCGTTAAAAAAAAAATAAAATAAAAGGTTTATAATCCAAGTGTTTTTTTGTTTTTTTTGTGTTTTTTTATGCAATAAAAACAAGCAATCATTACTTATATGTATCTGTTAGCTAAACATGTCGTGGCTCATTTGATAGGTTTTATAAATCTTTTATAAACTAATCTAAACAGATTTCAGAGGATCGCCCCAGCTAATCAAACTTAGCCCAAAAAGGCTCCAACTCTGTCATTTTTACAAATTTCAAGCTAAAATTTGGCGTGGTAGTAGCTGAGAGTCGTCTCTTACACAAACCTCAAGTGCTAACAGCTCAAGTAAGACTTTGAGCTGGGATCATAACTTTATTTTCAAGATATGACCACAGTGGGCATTAAATGTTGCAGGCGATATGCATCCTTCAAGGAATGTTAAGACTTTTCTTTTTCATGTTTTTGTAGTTATTTACCAAAACGTGATTATGGCTTCTAAAGAATGTGTGATTTTTCGTTCTTCTTGCATGTTCGGCTAAATGTTTCTTGCAAAATCATAGTTTTCACCTTTTGTCGGAACGTGCAATAAACAGTAACATTTGCAAATCCATTTAGAGTACTGTATATAAAGTAGGGATGCACAATATTGGATTTTTGGCTGATATTCGATATGCCGATGTTAAAACTTATTTGGCCGATAACCGATACAATACCGATATTTCCCCCCCAGACCTACTTACAGAGACTACATAGCTTTCTCTGCTGTGGAATTAAAATACTACATTATTTTGCATGATCGTTGTCAGTTTGGTCTGCTGCCAAATGCAGATGCCAAAAATGAGGCTGAAAATGATGCAACACTTCAACATAGATTATGTTTAATGTCAAATTTATTCTTGACATTTACTCTCTGTAACACAATGACAACACTCGAACAGTGCAAATTTGTAAATTTTCACAAATCTAAAAGCCACAAGTGAACATTCATAATGGTCGGAGTGGTTCTTGAGATGGTTAATTAGGTTCAAAGTGTTGTAGGACTTCGTTTTCGCTCGCATCACTGACGCTGAGCAGTCATTGCAAATAGCAGCTCTGCTATCAGTTTCCAACACTTTAATAAACTTCCACAGTGCCAATATTTTAACTTCTTCCTCTCCCGCCGTGATCAGATCAGGCAGTTGCGTGTGACGTCATAACGTTGTGCTGGCGCTGCAGGCATCCTTTTCACTGGGTTGTCATACAAAAACAGTGCCTTTAATAAATAAACAGCACCTTTTATATCGGTGATTTATTTTGATGGAATGGCCGATGTCCAATATTTCATTTTAATGCTAATATCAACCGATACCATGCAGATAATATCGTGCATCCTTAATATCAATTAATTTTCTTTAGGGAAAAAATACTTTAGTTTTCTTGTCTTCACAGTTGAATTATTGCCATGAGAACCATTATATTTTTAAAGGGGACCAAAGATGCAAAATTCCCTTTTTAATGTTTTTTTTACTCAACTTTGGTTATGTACTTCTTAAAAAAACAGTCCTAGGGCCAAAAAAATGCACCCAGTGGTATATTTACTCTAAGTATATTTATTTTTCAGTGATATAAATGTCTCGTTTTCAAACAAGCGCCAGGACAACCCACCCCAACCTGAGTCCAGCCACTCACCTAGTAACCCCTGGTGATGCTCCACCCACTTCAGTATAAAAGACGTCACGGTTGTTTTCGGCTTTCGGTAAGTTATCTTAAGCTAGCACTAACAGTAAGTCAAATGAGTAATAAAAAAATAGCTAATTTTAAAACAACAACAGATTAGAGATACTGGCTGTTACAGAGGGCGGAGTTAATGTAAACAGATTTTTGAAGGGCGTGGCTTTCATAGCTCATTATCATAAACCGGTCGTTTAGAACGGAAGTCAGAAAATGCATAACTAGAAAGGGGATATTTTATTATCTAAGAATTATTTTGTGCATTAAATTGAATGAACATGGTCTGGATAGCCCACAGACATACCATAAAAATTTATAAAACCAATATTTGGTCCCCTTTAAAATTAAACAAAATGCTTATCAAGAGATAGTACTTCACAGATTGGTAGGCCATTCCTAAATCATTTAAATTATATTCTTGTGGTCCCAAAAAAATGTTGTCAAGAGCCATTTCTGGCCCGTGGGCGTGAAGTTCAACACATGGGCTGTACATCTATTTGTTGTGAGATTTCTCATGTGCAGTCTCATCTCATGTCTGATTGGCGTGTTTTTGTCTGGTATTATTTGTGACTCGGGGCCTCTGCAGTGAAGAAGCAGCAGATTGGTGATCAGACAGCAATAAGACACTTGAGTGGAATAAGCCTCTGGTTTTGGGTCACATGATGAGACGGGGGGCGCTGACAAATCAAAGAAATTGTCTGTGTGTGAACCACAGGGCAAATGCCTGAAACTTTGAACATATTTCCCCCATCATCCTCCCTGGATTTACCACAGGGTCACTGTGACCCCGTGTGAGAGAACAGGAGCTTTAGTCGCATAGATTTTTATTTTTTTTCAGGCTCGAGCACTAAAGCTAATAAAGCAAAAAGCAGACGCTCGATCATTGGCCGCATTGTTTTGTGAAAGGTCAAGCTGGGAAACATCATGCTCATCGTCACGGCGAACACAAAGCTCCTTTTTTCCCGCAGCTTCGTTTATTAGCCAGGCATCTTGTCCGACATATTTTCACAGGGCCGCCTGCAAAGAGGTATTTGTTTTTCATTACTGTGTGAGAGACATTAAGTCACACTGGTTAGGAAATACTGTAATGTCATTAATGAAAGCCAAATTGAATTAAAGCAGGGATTCGACCGTGGGTTTCCTCAAAGTCATGGACTGACACAGAGATTCCTCTATCTGCCTCACACACACAAATACAAATAAATCCCTTTGCTGGGAATGAGGTCTCTCAATCTCCACCAACAATCAGATAATCCTCCAGAAATCCTTTACTTCTCACCGTCTCCCTATCAGACAGAAGGGGAGGGAAAGAGGCAGATATATGCCCACTCGCAATCACACACTCGCACACAAAATCAATTCATAGGAGCTGTGTGTTTATCCTAAAATATAGTCGGCCATCTAAAGCAGCTCAGGTGGCATCAGGGAGTTTACCATATAAATGACCTGCCTGTCTGCTGGCAGATAAAACTAACTCTGTTGACTAAGAGCTGTAAAATTGTTTTTGTGTGAGCGGGAATGAGCCGCCTCGCTTACTTGTAGGAACACCACAAGTGTGCGGTCGTCCTTTTGTGTCTACATGTGAGCTGCTGCACGTGGGATTAGACAACTTCTCTTCAGCGCCCTTTGGCGATCAGAAAATGACAAGCCACCCTCATGTCTATTGTCTGTTTTGGTCGCCGTCGCCATTTGGGTTTGCCAGTTCCCTCTCAGCCTCGCCGGCTCGCCAAAGATTTCTGGGCTGGCTGGAAATGAAGCCGATTGGCAGCTGGACCGTTTGCCACTTGGCTGTGGTACTGCTGCCTGCTACACTGTTGCATTCAAAATGGCATGTAAATGGGGTCTCACTGAGCTGCTTGCACCATTTATTTATTTATTTAGTTTTATTTATTGGTCAGGTGACAAGGTGCACAGTGTGGGCTTTTAGATGTGGTCAGCTAGAAGAGCAACACAACAGTTTCATTAATTTTTAAAAATAAATCTCTCAATTCGTGGTTTGCCCTCAATCTACTTCTCACACTGTCACTCCCCTTCTGTTTCTGCACAAACATAATGTGAAAATTAGTATTTTTAGAAGATGTCTCTAGAGGATTCCCATCACACATTTTTAAGACAGTGAGCACATTTATTTTAGCATTTCTTTTTTTTTATATTTGCAAAAGAGTCGTGCAAGAACAAATTCCAAAAGACAGCCCTTCTAATGCATGGAGGTGGGGTATAGTTGTAGCATACACAATATAGCTAAATATAATAATAATAATAATAATAATTGTCTAATCTTGTCATCTGCGTATGTTTCCCATACACAGACGAAATTCGTCTCTGCATTTAACCCAACCACCTACCAGGCGGTGCAGTGAGCAGCCATAGAAGGCGCTCGGGGAGCTGGAGAAATAGGTGTGCACTCATAGACACCCCAAGATGTGTAGTGGCCGGGACGCGAACCCGTACAGTAAGTCTTTGAACTGTGCAACATGAGCTGCACACTTGTGCTTAAAAGCCACTTCCTGCCCTGAAGATACTTCACAAAAAACCTGCAAAGTTGCTGACCTAAATGTTTTATTTAAGTGGTTTTTAGTTTGAACCACAACTATGGCAAGTTTAAAGGAATAATACAGATGATCAAACTAAAGGGATCAAAACACAAAAACCTGCTTAGCTAAACCAGTATACAGAGAAACTGAACAAGGTGTGACAGAATAAAATTAATTTCCCTGAATTATTTGGTGAGGAAGAAATGTGAAAGTGCTTTGCTTGAAACCTCCTCAAGACTGGAACTGGGACAATTGGGAAATGGATCTGAATGAAGCTTGTCCAGTCCGCGTCACAGCCAAGATGTGTCCTTTCCATATGAGGTGCCTCCTCTATCACTCATTCACTCGTTAACATACACAGATGACAGAAAAGGACATTATTATTATTATTATTATTATTATTATTATTATTACCATTCGTCACTTTGTCGTTACTAAGCACAGCATTATGGGACATCAAGAACAGAGGAACGTCCAGGATACAAGAGAGGTCTTGTTGTTTTCCATCCATCCATCCATCCATTGTCTTTACCCAGGTCACTGGTGCCCATATCCAGCAGTCACTGTGCAAGAGGCGGGCCTTGGACTGGTCTCCAGTCCATCTTCTAAAGGCATCTTTAGTTTTAATTGACCAAAAGTAACAATAAAATTAGTCATGAGAAAAGTATGGGTTTCCCTTTAAATTAAAAAGTAATCTTTAAATAGAAAAAATGTACATTACAGGTAGTCCCCGATTTACGAGCGAGATCCGTTACAACGAGGCGCTCGTAAACCGGAAATCTCGTAATTTGGAACGGCCGCCATTTCTCTCGTAAATCCGGAATTTCGCTCGTAAATTGGAACGGTTTTCGCTAGCGCGACTACAAACACTCTATTTTCATCCAAAAACTGCTTATGAGTGCATAAAAATGATCGGAAACGTGTGTCCATATGCTTAGCTAACTAACTGTGGTGAAAAAACACATGAAAACTCAGTATTTTTTTCGTTTTTTCCAAAAATTCGCAGCTCGTAAGTCTGGAACCTCGCAGATCAGAGCGCTCGTAAATCGGGGACTACATGTACTGAATTTTGGCTGCATGCAAAAAAACAGTCAATATGTTATTTTTAAGTTTATGTAATGTTCAGTTTAAATCCTCTCATAGATGGCAAATAATTGTGACTGCTGACTCAGCATTTAATTTTTTTCTGTACCTTTTTTGGAAATGAAAACAGTATTTCTACATACTTTGTGCTGTTTTAACCTTTCAGAAGTCAAAATGTTTAGCTCATCCGCATTTTGGCTAAGACTTTTGATGTGTACCTTTAACACTTTGACTTTATTTACCCGTACAAGTGTCTCCCAATAATAATACATTGAGATCACCAATTTCTTTAAAACAATGTTCTTTTTTAAATCAAATTTAGCATAATTGCTTTTTTTTGTACTTTTATATTGCTTTTAGCTAGCATTTTGATACTTTTTGCCATCATTTTGCTACCATTTAGTTTGTAGCTCGCATTTTGCTGTTAGCTGGCATTCTGTTACTTTTAGCTTTTAGTTACAGTTTTGCACTTTTAACAAGTGTTTTGCTACTTTGAGCTTTTTGCCAGCATTTAGTTACTTTTAGTTTTTGGATAGTGCTTTGATACTTTCACATTTCAGCTAGAGCTTTGCTTCTTTTAGCTGGTGTTTTGCTACATTTACCTTTTTGCTAGTATTTACCGGTACCTAGTTTAGATTTACGGTAGTTAGTTTTACATTTTAACTAGCATTTTCTATGCCTAGTTAGCATGCTGCAAGGTTTAGCTAACATTTTGCTACTTTTAGTAGCTATTTTTAGCTAGTATGTTACCAAATCAAATATTATAAGTAAAACTACAAAATATTATATACATCAATATTATTACACAATAATATTACCCTGTATTTGCACTACTGAGCTTTTAACCAGCATTTTTCTTCTATTAGATGTACTGTATCTCATGGTCTGCTTCTGCTTTCTTTATAGAAGCCGATTAAAAAATGGATGGGTGGATGCTACTTAGCTTTAACAACTCTGTTTCAAGAAAGTTCATTCTCAATAGTCCAGATATCAAATCCGCTCATTCTCAATCAGTTCATCTGGACAGTTTCTTTTTAGTAGAAACGTTTCACCCTCACTCCAGAGGGCTTCGTCAGTCAGAGTAGTCCCAAGCACACTGAAACTCTGTTTCAACTTCTTTAGTTAATTTTTTTCAAGTATTTACACTGCATTTTCACAGAAAATGGAATCCCTCTAGTTGCTCACACTTTTTGTCCCACTCCCCTCAGGCAGGAGGTTAAGGAGCAATAAGTGTAGAGCCACTGGACTGAGGAACAGCTTCTACCCTGAAGCTGTTAGACTCATGGATATCTAACCAGGATAATCATTGTATGGAAATAATTGGTGATATGTGACTTATCTGTGTTGCTAATTATCTATGCTGCTGATCTCCTGCTGCTGTATTCATTCATACCCATCTGCTCACCACAGACTCATGTTCAGGCTGCTGTTGATACAGTTGATGTTGTTGTTGTTGAAAGAACCTCTGTAAACCGAATCACACTGTAAATGTATATCTTTTTCACTTTGGTGCCTTGTTTTTAGTATTTTAGTAGAAATTTTAGTATGTTTTTAGTATTTAGTAGTATTTTTAGTATGTTTTTAGTATGTATTTTAGTATCAATCAATCAATCAATCAACTTTATTTTACCAGGTAGAGCCCGTTGAGATCGAGATCTCTTTTACAAGGGTGACCTGGTCAAGTGGTCAGCAGCACACGTCACATGGTAATTGACAATAAGCATTTGCATTTATCAAAAAAATGTCCATCCATCCATTTTCTTCCGCTTATCCGGGGTCGGGTCGCGGGGGTAGCAGCCTAAGTAGGGAGGCCCAGACTTCCCTCTCCCCAGCCACTTGAAGCAGCTCCTCTGGGGGAATCCCAAGGCGTTCCCAGGCCAGCCGAGAAACATAGTCCCTCCAGCGTATCCTGGGTCTTCCTCTGGGTCTCCTCCCGGTGGGACATGCCCAGAACACCTCACCAGGGAGGCGTCCAGGAGGCATCCTAACCAGATGCCCGAGCCACCTCAACTGGCTCCTCTCGATGTGGAGAAGCAGCGGCTCCAGTGGCGGATCTACCATGTAGGCAAATGAGGCCGTTGCCTGGGGCCCCTAATCATCAAGGGCCCCAATCAGCAGGGGCCCTGGCCAGTAACCTACATCCTTAACATTGCTCCTGCTTGTTAATGTACGTTTAACATAAAAATAATTATAGTTACGATGAAAACTATCTTTAAAAACGCAATACAAAAAACGGTTGAGTTCTGTACCCCCCTACTAAAATGGACTATTCCGTCATGCGTCATGACGTCACCCACTAATCCAGGAAGTGCTGTATGCTTGCTTGCTGTTTGAGTGAGAAGGAAGCGGGAGACAGGAGACGGAAAAAAGATGAAGCGAACGAGAAAATACGAAAGCGGAGCGGAAAAACGTAAGAAGCGTCAAAAAACAATAATGTATGTTTCTTCACTACCTAAAGTGACAAACTTTTTTCATGGGTCTAATTCTAAAACTTAAACTGCTAATGACGGGCGGCCCATTGAAAGTGTGGCGGAACCGGACATCAGGATCCAGGAGGAAGTTAATGGCGCCGAGGCAGTGACACAAGACGAAGATAAAGACGAGGATTCACAGCAAGATGAGGTATGAGTTTTAGAAATTATTTTGTAGGTTGGGTAAAAGAAATCCTAACAGTAATCAGCTGAGACAACCACTATTTTCACGTTTTCTTTCTGTATCAAAATATTAAAAGATCAATTCAGGATCAACTGGACTTTATTTGTAACAGAAAACGTTTCGACTTCTGTCCAGAAGTCTTTTTCAATTCTCGATATCAATCAGAGATGGGGACTCGAGTTTGGGACTCGGACTCGAGTCGCACTTAAGTCGCAAAAACAGAGACTTCAGACTCGACTCGGACTTGCATTCAAAAGACTTCCAACTCGACTCGGACTTGCATTCAAAAGACTTCCAACTCGACTCGGACTCGCCATTTGAGACTCGTGAGCATCGAGAATTGTTCTGAACCGGGACTAACTGTGCGGTTTTCCCGAAATCGTTCAAAATATTAATTTGCGATTCCTATGTTCGATGCTAGTTAGCCAACCGGAAGTAGCCGCCACCGAAAACCAACGAAGAAGAATCCACCGGAAGTGTGCATCTGCTATCGATAGCGTACTAATTTAATAAAATGACCAGTCAGGTCAGTGCAGCACTTGCAATAATTTTCTATCATGCAAAGGAGGGTGGAGAAGTAAAATAGTGTCCCGTCTTTGACGTACTCCACCGGATTATTTTTGCTTCGTATCCGACCGGAAGTACAGAGTAGTCCGTCTGCAAAACGCTCCGCCGAACTTTTCGCTAATCGCTACCTCTTCGACTCCATCAGGTAAATAAATAAACTATAAACTACATCTCATACCAACATTAAGGCAGCTAACAAGTTATACTCCGCTTAAAGCGGTAAGTCAGCTCAAATACACACGATGCTAACGTTAGCTTGTATTTTTTCTTAGACAAACGACCTGAAATGGCTTCACAGTGTTCAGTTCACCAGTGACTGTCCAAGGTAAAAACGTCAGTGTTAACTGAATGAAGAGTGCCACAGAACAGTTACAGCATATGTTGTGAAAAGGTTGCATCCCTTTTCAGATGTGGATTCAATTCAACCATGGACTGCACTTACATTGCACTCAAATCCAACACTTATTAACATTCTTAATTCATTTAAAGTTCTCTGTGTCTTTTAAAATGTTTTAATGTCTCTAGTTTTCATTATTATATAATTTCTGTTTATGTTCTCTTTCATTCCATTATGAGTGAATGTCACAGTTTGAAGAATTATTGAATAGGTTAGTTAGGCAATAACAACAGAGCTAATAATTGTATACATTCTCAGTCTTAAAAATGATTTAATAATCTCTTTTTACTGATAATACTGATAAACCTGTTGTTTGTTTAGGAACCTCCCTGCAGTCTGTCCAGAAAGTCTCCACTGGAGGAGCGTTTTGCTGAGGAAAGGGCACAACATAATTTCACAGCTCCATGTCCATGAAGAAACAAATGGAGAGAGGGCTGCAGATACCAGGACATCCCACCAGCTGTTCTGTCTGAAGATCCTGCTGCTGGTGGAACCAGGTTAGCCCATCAGTGGGAGCTCAGTAACATGACTGCAGCATCAGACACTGGACAATATTATTTGTACTGTATAATAATAATAATACTGTATATGTTTGTGAGTCCTCCATGTTGGCTCTCTGCCCTGTGAGAAATTCATAGTACCGGTAAATGTAACAAAAAGGAAAAAGTTCATAGCATTAAATTCAAACAGAAGTTCAAATTATTTCATCCTGAAATAACTCTGGCTAACTACTGTAGCTTTTTTATAACATGGAGTTAAACTCAAAGCAGTCTCCTCAGATAAATAGTGTTACCATTATTTTTATATTAAAGTTTCTGTTAACTTATTATTTTTACATTTGATTGTTTCTGTTCAGTGCCCTGAGACAACTTGTGACTTGGAGCTATACAGTATAAATAAACTGAACTGAATTGAATTGAGGAGAGACATTTAATGTAATGTTTTGGCCTCTACATTCAGATAAAAATAAGCTGTAACGTGTAGTCAGTCACTGCCTAAAAGGTTGTTAGCAGCTGCTACAAACAAGCTTAGCGTCAGTGTGTTAATCTAATGTTAACCTGGATATTTTTAAAAGGAGAGACATTTAATGTCCATTGTTTGCGAATGAATAGCATACATTCATTCACGGTGTCACTCAAATATTAGGGACTTGACTTGGACTTGACTTGGACTTGAGATCAGAGACTTGAGACTTGACTTGGACTTGATATCAGAGACTTGAGACTTGACTTGGACTTGCAAAAAATGACTTGTGAGCATCTCATCAATTCTCGATTTCGACTTCTGGACAGAAGTCGAAACGTTTTCTGTTACAAATAAAGTCCAGTTGATCCTGAATTGAACGCCTTTTTGATTTATCATGTCCTGGATGACTGAGAATCTTCACTAGCATATTAAAAGATATTCGACCTAAATCTTCTGACTTAAATAGGAGAGAGGGGATTATATATTTTACCTACTTTAGCTCTCTGCCCTGCTTGCTTAGTATACAGTATTATTAAATTATTCGGACTTTACATTGAATAGAATAGATCTAAAATATTCCACAGTTATCTATTAATTTTTTTTCTCAACCATTTTACAAAATATTTGACTGTTAAAACTTCATCAGACTATCATTGTTTTGTTATTTGGTCCATAGTCCCTCCATTAAATACATTATAAAGCACAACTTATAGCTTTCAGAGTAATGCAAAAATGTGTTTTTTAATAATGACAGGTTTGCTTTGGACAGAAATGCCACTGTTAGTTTAAAACAACAGAATCAAAAGGCTAGGATTGCTAAATTAAAATGTTATCTAAAATGTAAAAATTGATATAAATGAAAAGTGACATTCCCTGATGCATGCTCAATAATCCAGGTGGAAAAATCTGTGACATTATTTGAGTCATTTAGTTTACAGTACGTCTTACAGTCTGTGTAAGTTTTAAGGTTTAAAAAGAAGTCAAAACTTTCAGTCTTAATTATGGAAACTTGGATAAATGAGAGCCTTCACATGTGTTAAATGTAATAATGTCTTATTTTTTCTTTTATTTCCTCCAACACTAACATTTGTTGTTTTTTTCAGATGCAGTCTTTAAACATGCATCATTAAAGACCAGAAACAAGACAGAAGACAACTTTCATAGAAGTCCAGCTGAATAATCAAGGTAATTCATGATCACTTAATGCTGTAAAAAGTGTCTCATGCCTGGACATCTTGCTGTTCATATCGAGCCAGTGTGTGAATTAATCTCAAAGTACCACATCTCAACTACACACACTCACTTTTTCACATTGATCTAACAACTGTTCCCTGTTACAGAATATGTAATATAACGTTAAAAGAATTAAAGTTGTGAAAATCTTATAATTTAGGAAAATATATTTCTACTGTATTGCTCACATCTACCCTCTCTATTTGTTTGTGTTTATTTAGTGTTGTTGAATTTTGGTGTAAGACTTGATTTAGAGCCTTTTATTGCAATAATAAAACATCCATCCATCCATTTTCTTCCGCTTATCCGGGGTCGGGTCGCGGGGGTAGCAGCCTAAGTAGGGAGGCCCAGACTTCCCTCTCCCCAGCCACTTGGAGCAGCTCCTCTGGGGGAATCCCAAGGCGTTCCCAGGCCAGCCGAGAAACATAGTCCCTCCAGCGTGTCCTGGGTCTTCCTCTGGGTCTCCTCCCGGTGGGACATGCCCGGAACACCTCACCAGGGAGGCGTCCAGGAGGCATCCTAACCAGATGCCCGAGCCACCTCAACTGGCTCCTCTCGATGTGGAGAAGCAGCGGCTCTACTCCGAGTCCCTCCCGGATGACTGAGCTTCTCACCCTATCTCTAAGGGAGAGTCCAGACACCCTGCGGAGAAAACTCATTTCAGCCGCTTGTATCCGAGATCTCGTTCTTTCGGTCACAACCCAAAGCTCATGACCATAGATGAGGGTGGGAACGTAGATCGATCGGTAAATTGAGAGCTTTGCCTTTCGACTCAGCTCTCTCTTCACCACGACAGACCGGTACAGCGCCCGCTTCACTGCGGACGCTGCACCTATCCGCCTATCGATCTCACGCTCCAGTTTTCCCTCATTCGTGAACAAGACCCCGAGATACTTAAACTCCTCCACTTGGGGCAGGACCTCCTCCCCGACCCGGAGAGGGCATGCTACCCTTTTCCGGCTCAAGACCATGGCCTCGGATTTGGAGGAACTGATCCTCATCCCGGCCGCATCACACTCGGCTGCAAACCGCTCCAGTAAAAGCTGTAGATCACGATCTGATGAAGCCAACAGGACCACATCATCTGCAAAAAACAGAGATGCGATTCTAAGGTCACCAAATCGGATCAAAAAAATATATACCGTAGTAATATTTTATATAAAGTAATATTTGTGTAGAAATTTTAGTATGTTATTAGTATTTAGTAGTATTTTTAATATGTTTTTAGTATTTTAGTAATATTTGTGTATGTTTTAGTATTTTAGTAGAAATTTTAGTATGTTTTTAGTATTTAGGATTTTTAGTATGTTTTTAGTATTTGACAAAATTTTTGGTAAGTTTTTAGTACAGTATTTTAGTAGTATTTTCAGTATGTTTTTAGTATTTTAGTACCGTAATATTTTTTGTATGTTTTTAGTATTTTAGTTGTATTTTTTTTTGTGTGTATTTTTGCTGCATGCTTATTTCTTGTTTTTTTATTTTATTTTTTTATTATTATCTTTTTTTTTTGACGAGCTTTTTTGAGTCTCGTCCTAAGCATTTCATTGCATTGTTGGCCTTGCGTTGATTTTGTATATGACAATTACCGGTAAACCAAACCTAATATGCCATATTGTTTTACATTATTAGTGTGCATATAACAGATCTTTAAAGGTGCACTCTGCAGTTTTTGTAGAACGCAGCACGTAGGAACATTTTCAACAGGGAAAGCATTCTGGTCCCTCCCCACTCAGAGCCATATATGGCTCTGCTCCCCCTTGCTCTCGCGACAGCTTCCGAATGCTCCGCCTCCACTACATGTCCTGTGGCAGCCGCTGCGAAGTTCTGTGATTATATGTTAATAAAACGTTCTAAAAAATAAAATAAAAACATGGAGCGCTGGTCCAGCACACCAGAACACCATGAAATCTGCTGAGCCTCGCGGAGCCACGTTGAACCCGAGTTTAATTCGCTCGTGACAAATTCATCCATTTCCTCATCTTTTCAGTCATGGATCAGTGGAGGAGGAAGCGATCACTTGACTTTTGGCAAAAAAACAAAAGAAAAGTCCAGATCAGGGATGAAGAAGGGGAATTTAATACATTTGTGTCACATACAAAACAGTTTTGCATCGCTTTGCAATACTTTGAACGAGAACCTGCGCGGCCGCGGGGGCTGGGACAGGCGGGGGCGTGGGTTAGGAGCGTGAGAAGTGAGAAGCTCTGTTTTTATTGGCTGGTTAAAAACTCTGTTTTTATTGGCTGGTTAAAAACTCTGTTTTTATTGGCTGGTTAACGGCGGGTCACTGTGGCTTTTTAGAAATGCTTTTAGTAACACCTGGAGAAGCAAGGGGACTATAGTTTTTTTCAGAGATTACTTTGTCTAACATCAGTCTGTCAGGAGATAGTGACAGAGTGAAGAAATATGTTAAAAATATATTTTTAGAAAACTTACAGACTGCACTACAGAAACTGCAGAATGCACCTTTAAGCGTACTGTTTGGCATTTAATGTATATCTTAGTGTATTGTATACCGTTTCTTTTTATACTTTATACTTTTGATATTTTCAGGTGTAACAGGGATCTTGAGTACATAATGTCGTTCCACCTCATGTACCACATGTGATGCGAAGGACAATAAAGATACTTGAACTTTTGTCTCTGATCATTTGACAAAGTAGATGTTTAAGTCAAAACATCCACTGTTTTAGTTTTTCTTCAAATATCTGGTGGAAAAACCTGACTTTCTAGCTGCGAAACGCACATAAGCAGAACATCTGTTGATGGGAGAGGACGTGAAAGCCCCCAAACCAATGTGGGCTTACAGGCTTCCCAACTTTATTGGCTAATCATCAACTTTTAACTACTGTTTGGTTCTGAGCAGTCACCACAGTCGGGCTTGTGAGGGCTTTTCATTTTACAGCTGGAGACCACAATGATGAGAGACTAACATGAAAACAGCTGATGAGAAATCCATACAGCTAAAATGAGAATAAATACACATGTCAGGGTGTAGGATTGATTAGGTTTTTGGTTGCTAACAGAATGAAAGTCTGGTTGCATGTCTTTTTTTTTTTTTCATAGGCTCAGAGAAAACATGATTAGCCAAATAATCGGCTAAGAACATTCACCTCAGAAGTACAGTGATTCTAAACAAATCTGGAAGGGCCAGGATTTCATATAAAACTGAGGAGAAAACAATCCTGTTAAAGTCGGAGGTGGGGTTCAGCTGATGGGGCGAGGGTTGCTCTAACATTAGCGGTTTCCTAACGTCGTCAAGCCAAATCGTGCAGGGTGTTTAAGAAGGATTGAGGGTGAGGAGCTAAATCCAGGGGAGGCAGCAGTGATAAAGACGGAGCTCATTTGCATTTTAACAAATCAGCTCATATTAAACCAGACAAAGGGGTTAGACTTGCACAGAAAGCTTTCTGAAGCATGACGGGATTATTTTCTTGGAAACAATCTTCAGGAATCACTCAGATTAACACCCTGTTTTTATTATTTGTCTTTAAAAGGGAGACGATGCGTGAGCAAACAGTAACACATGACTATTTCAAGTATGTGTGGGAGTCGAGCTGTGTCGGGTCACATGATGTCTCATCAGGGTTTTACAGGCGTCGGGAAGAAACAAAAACTACTTTGGACATTTAGAGGGAATCAGAACGTACTCAGGAGAAGAAAAGTTTCCATCAGCACAACATACCTTCTTTCCCCAACAGGAAATCCAAAAAGTGGTAGGTGTAGGCCACTCCGACTTTAGTTTCCACCTGAGGCCGTCGGAGGGTGGAGTAGATGTTTCCAGGGCTGCGCTTCTCTTCAGCCTTCCTCAGCTTTGGGAGCCTACACCCCATTTCTCTGAGAGAGAAAATGAGAAAGTAAGGAAGCTTTGTAAAATTATGAGAAATGAAACTAGTGTTCCTTAAAGGAATGCATATAGACGCCGCCGTGCGTAACAACATCAAAGTCTATGCTCAATAATCCAGGTAGAAAATCCAGCAAAGTTCAGTCAGGTCATCTGGACAGTTTCTTTTTGTTTGGCTCCTCGGACTGATGAAGTCCTTTGGATGAAGGACGAAACGTCTCAACAACAACAACAAAAAAAGACTCAGCTACTACCAGACCAAACTTTAGCTTGGCATCTGTAAAACTGTCCAGGTTGTACTCGTGTTCGCTTTTGCTATGATCGACTAGCTGTGGTGGCCATCTTGAATCTGTTTGACTCCAAAAGTTAATCAGATGTAGACGTGCATTCAATTATAACTTAAAGTGTGTACCGTATTTTCTGGAATATAGGTCGCACCTGAATTTAGGTCGCACTGTCCAATTATTGCCAAAGAATTGGAAAAATCCATATATAGGTCGCACCTGAATATAGGTCGCACCTACGTCAAAATGTGGACCGTGTTTAGCTCTGCTGCAAATGTCTCTTCCACAGGAGCGCACAGCAAGGCTTTTAAGAAGATTAACACTTAAAAACAATTATTTGTTTGATAAAAATTATAGCAAATATGTGTCTGAGCTGAACTTTTCTTTAATAAATGAATAATTTTAGCAGGATAAACACTTAAAAAAATATATTTGTTAGCTGACATTATTGTAAGAGTGTGTCTCAGTTTAATTTTTGTTAATAAATTATTACAAATCAGCTTATTTTATAAAAAGCCATAAATAGGTCGCAGGGCATGCAAAAATGATAAAAAGCCGCGACCTATATTCTGGAAAATACGGTAGTTAATCAGATACTTTGCTAACACACGGAGAAACGATCACATGCAAACATACACACAGACATAATCGTCTTTAATAGCAGCAAGTTTTCATAAAAGTTAAAATAAAACCTGAGGAGGGTGGTATAAAAAAAACTGATAGATATATAAGTAATTACACTTTCAATAGAGTGATGGTTTCAAACCAACATAAATCCTTTGGCTCATCTGCCACCTTTAGCTCCGGGGAAGTGTGAATCTAACCACACACACACACACTGCAATAACACTGAAATATGAGGGTGTCAGCCAGTGCCTGCTTGGTGGGCTGTGATACGGGGCAACTTCTAATCAAATAGGGCTGATTGAGAGCGACATGTTTGATCAGAACGAATTAAAGCAGAAATGAGACAGATTTCCTGCCCTGTCAAGCAGAGCGACACGAGATAGAGAGAGGGAAGGAGAGCCAAAATGTTGAGGATGTTCTACAGAGGAACCATTTATATGCTGATCCAAGGCTTGCCTTGAAGCACAAAGACATTTCGGCTGGTTTAGAATCTTATTATATATATGCTTGTGTGTAAATTAATACATTGTAAATTTATATTTAGATGATGATGAGCCTAGGCAGTTAGTCAAAGTAATTTGTAAAAAGCTTGCAGTTTTTTTTAAAGCAATTATAATAAAAATCATAATAAAATTTAAAGGCTGAACATTGCTTGAAGGAATGCATTTAGTCCGTCACCTTTAATGCAAGCAAACATTAAGTGCACTCTCATTAGATACTGCAAGATGTCAAACTCGAGTAATAATTCTGTAAAAATGACAGAAATACAACCGTTGATGTTTGGCTAATGCTGATTAGCTGTGGTGACCATCTTCAATTAGATTGGCTCAAAGTTAATCAACTGTAGATGTACATCCAATATTATTGTGATCCATTTTTCTTCTGGACATTATCCGGTATCTGACCATTTTTGGTCAGCAGTTTTCAAGCTATTTCAACAAATCATAAATCAAAAATGTTCAGCTGGTATCAGGACAATCCTGCTATGACTTTTGGTATTGGTGCAACTTTAGCTTTTTGAAATATTTAGCCTTTTCTTCCATTTTTTCTTGTAGAAAATGAATCGAGCTAATTTTACATCCTTCAGATATTTAGATATGTATACAACCTGTTACTCACATTTTGTTCTGCTTCAGCTTCTTTCAGCTTGTACAAATTTAAACTTTTCAGCTATTTTTAGCCTTTTTATCAGCTGTTTTGTGAGCCTTTCAGATTCTTTCAGCTAACTACAACATTTTTGTTCTTCTAACTTCTTTCTGCTAATTTCAGCTTATTATGTTTCTTTCAGCTTATTTTTGCAAGTTTCAGTTTTTTCAAATACTAGTATTTCAGCTACTATATAGCAGTTTTATGGTAATTTAAGTTTTTCAGCTAATTCCACATTTTTTTGCACTCATTTCAACCTTTTTCAGCCTACCGGTAATTCAGCAAAAATGTGCTCTCCACTTCCTTCTTGTAATTTCAGCATCTTTCTGCCTTTTTAGCTACTTTTCGCTGTTTTCTTTTCATTTCAGCTTTTTTTTCCAGACACCGTAATTTCCATTTTCCTGCTAATTTCTGCTTCTTTCAACAACGTGCTATTTCTGTGTTTTTCTGCTAATTTAAACTTGTTCTACCTTTTCAGCAACCTTTTTAGCTTTTTTGTTGTCATTGCTATTTCAGCTGTTTTCATATAAATTCCAAGGTTTTTTTTTTGGTAATTTTTGCTACTTTCAGCCTAATTAACTTCTTTCAGCTAATTTCAGCTTGCTATAGGCTACTCCTTTCAACTTTTTTCTGCAAGTTTCATCTTTATCTGCTACTTTGTATTTCAGCTATACTATTGAGCTGTTTTATGCAAAATTTAGCTTTTTCAGTTAATTCCACTATTTTTTAGGTAATTTTAGCTCTTTCCACTTTCTTCTTGTAAGTTAAGCTTCTTTCTGCCTTTTCAGCTGGTTTTGCTCATTTCAGCTTTTTTAGCCGATTTCCTAATTTTTGTGCTCATTTCTACTTATTTAAACCTACCGTAATTCTGAAAACATGTGTTCTTTTACTAATTTAGGCTTGTTCTTTCATTTCAGCTACATTCCAGCATGTTATTAGCTAATTTCAGCTGTTTTTCAGCTAGTTCTTCTGGAATAATAGCCTGGCCCTCGCCTTCCTGCACAGCTCCGCTCAATTCTCATTTCCCTTCACTAGTACGAAGCAAAGTGAAGGACAAGGGTCTGGTTTTAACCAGGCTACTGGAATAAGCATTCACACTGCATTTTCAGAGGCAATGCAATGTCTCTAGTTACCATTTAAAATGTTTCATAATAATATAAATCATCTAATGGCTCATGAGATATTTTGCTGACAGGGTGGACTCCAAAGATTTGAAACAAAGATCTTGTCCAATGAGTAGCTCTTGGCATGTGCTAGGAAACTCTCAGCAACAACCACTTTTTTATCTTATGTTTTTTAATTTATTGTAGCCATTTGTGTTTTCAGTTAGTTGTGGTGGCCATCTTGAATTGTGTTAGCACCAATGATTATTTACTGAAAATTTCCTCAAAATATATTCAATGGTTCATGAAACATTTTGTTAAAAGATAAGAGATAACAGTACTCCAAATACATGTAGTTCATAGAAATTGAGCAATCTGTTAATATTCAAAAGGTGTCCTGGAGATGACTCTCAGCTACTACCATACCAGATTTACCTCAGTACCTAACGTTGACTAAATTAGAGCCAATGTTTGGGTTTGCTAAGTTTGATTAGCTGTGGCATCCATCTTGAATCAGGTTGACTCCAAAAGTTAATTAGTTAGATGTACATCGGATAATTTCTTTGACAGCTTCATTAAAATGTGTCCAGTGGTTCATTAGATATTTTGCTAACATACACATATGTATACACATGTGATTGTAGTATTATATGTGTATTTACACCATGAAATGCAGGTGAGGCTGGAAAAACAACAAAAGTTAGGTGATGAGGCATAACAAAAGAAAACAATGGGAATAAATGACAGGAAAAAATGGGGCGTGGCCAAAAAAGCATCAAGCAAATTAGATGTGACAGGTTTGATACCCTCCAACCATCACCACAGATACGCTTATTAATTCTGTCTGCCACAGCTTGCAAGAGTCACATGGTGAGGTGCACATCTGCATATCTAAATGTGTGTGTTTGTGTGTCCTCCCCAGAGGCAGGTCTATATCTGTATCTCTGGATCTGATCAGGGAGCATGGAGAATGACATAGTAACTCTCACTGGACTGAGTGCACGGACATTAACTCGGCTAACGATCCAAACGGACAACATTACGCGTGTGTCTGAGGTTGATGTGTGTTTTGGTGACTTACAGCTTCAGCTGCATGGAGCGTGCATTTCAAAAGGTTAGATAAGTTCGAAAAAAAAATCCTTTATCTTGGTTACATTTTCTTTGCTCATCAGTTTTGAGACACTCAAGTCGTTTGAAATGTTGCAAAATCGAAGCAATTAAGATTCATTACTCCTTTAATGCAATGCTCGTTCTTAATGAAAACAAATGAGGAGAGATGGAGTGACAATGTCCTGGTAGGACACTTATGCCCCTTTTCCACCGGTCGGCTCGGGTCGGATGTTACGTCATATGTGCGTCGCAGAGACCCCCTTTCATCCTTTTCCACCGGATATTCCGAGCGGAGCCGCGCGAGATTTCCTGAGATTTTCGGGCTGGTTTCAGAGGGGTACTGAAGCGAGCTCACCCGCTCCGGAAGTAGGAAGGAGGAGACGAGAGCTGTTTTTACGGAAGCGAGGGACGCGATCACTGCAGGACTTTTACATGATAAACACGGTAAAAACAATTATTATTTTTTAAATTTATAGCAAAGATGGGTCTTCAGCTGAACGTGTCCTTAATAAAATCACGTACTGCTCAAAACTGCAGGATTTTAAAAAAATAGGTTCGCCACGAGCAACACGCGGCGCGCGGGCGGCTTTATGTCTTTAAATGTAGCTCAATGAACAGATATAAAATATATTTCATAGCTGACTTTAATAGTACGAGGGCTCCTGAGCTTAACCACGCTTTAATATTGTCACGTATGGTCAAATGTGCTGCATTTAAAGTAGTTTCGCTTTGACTTTTTCCAAAACCTGTGTTTGCACAACGAAAATAAATTATAAAAATTCGAATTTTATTTCAAATAACTCCAACAGGATACATTTCGTATATGAACATGTTGTGATCACACTAGATTTTTTTGAAAAATATCAGCTTTGTGGTTTTTGATAGAATTGATAATATGTGATACAAAGTAGAAAATAATGGACGTAGGTTGACACATTTATGTCTATAAAACATTGAATTTTATTTCAAATAACTCCAACAGGATACATTTCGTATATGAACATGTTGTGATCACACTAGATTTTTTTGAAAAATATCAGCTTTGTGGTTTTTGATAGAATTGATAATATGTGATACAAAGTAGAAAATAATGGACGTAGGTTGACACATTTATGTCTATAAAACATTGAATTTTATTTCAAATAACTCCAACAGGATACATTTCGTATATGAACATGTTGTGATCACACTAGATTTTTTTGAAAAATATCAGCTTATGTGGTTTTTGATAGAATTGATAATATGTGATACAAAGTAGAAAATAATGGACGTAGGTTGACACATTTATGTCTATAAAACATTGAATTTTATTTCAAATAACTCCAACAGGATACATTTCGTATATGAACATGTTGTGATCACACTAGATTTTTTTGAAAAATATCAGCTTTGTGGTTTTTGATAGAATTGATAATATGTGATACAAAGTAGAAAATAATGGACGTAGGTTGACACATTTATGTCTATAAAACATTGAATTTTATTTCAAATAACTCCAACAGGATACATTTCGTATATGAACATGTTGTGATCACACTAGATTTTTTTGAAAAATATCAGCTTTGTGGTTTTTGATAGAATTGATAATATGTGATACAAAGTAGAAAATAATGGACGTAGGTTGACACATTTATGTCTATAAAACATTGAATTTTATTTCAAATAACTCCAACAGGATACATTTCGTATATGAACATGTTGTGATCACACTAGATTTTTTTGAAAAATATCAGCTTTGTGGTTTTTGATAGAATTGATAATATGTGAAACAAAGTAGAAAATAATGGACGTAGGTTGACACATTTATGTCTATAAAACATTGAATTTTATTTCAAATAACTCCAACAGGATACATTTCGTATATGAACATGTTGTGATCACACTAGATTTTTTTGAAAAATATCAGCTATGTGGTTTTTGATAGAATTGATAATATGTGATACAAAGTCTTTATTGTGTTCTTCTTCTAGTGGTGGCTAGTACTGTAGTAAATAGCTTGAGGAACACTACTGCCACCATGTGGTAAGACGAGTAGGATTCTGGACCCCGCCCACAGAAGGGGTACAAAAAAGCTGTGGAAACAGAACATAGATGTGACCCGACCCGAACTGAGCCGACCTGAGCCGATCCAACCCGAGCCGAGCCGAGCGGTGGAAAAGAGGCATTAGTGTCTGATTTGTCTCTAATCTTCCTTCCACCGTCTTGACTCATCTGCCCCATGCTTAGCTCCAACATGTATCCTGTTTGTTGAGTTGAAGACTACCTGTCTACAACAAGCATTAATAATTCATTTTAAGCTCTTCTGCCTCTGTTCTCCATCTTTGATTATCCACTCCTCTCCTCCCATTCATCTTATACAATGGGCTTGATTAGTTTTACTCTTCCATTTCCATCTGATTACAAGACTTAAAAAATCTCTCTACTCTCGCTGTCAGTTAAATCTGACCTCTACATTTTCTCTTTCAATTCATCGGTGTTGCACATTTTGTTTTTAATTATATTCCCCCATTCTCTCCCTTCGTTGGTCACCTCTGTGCCATCCATTTCTTATGCTTCTAGTCCATTTGCCTGTTTTCTACCACTTTGTCTGGATTGCAACTGTAGACGTGATTTCTGATCAAATCAAAATACTTTCTCGTCATCCATCCATCCATTACCTTCCACTTTTTCTGAAGTCGGGTTGCTGGGGCAGCAGCTTGAGTAGGGAGGCTAAGACATCTCTTTCCACAACCACGTCTTCCAGATCTTCTGGGAGAACTCCAAGGTGTTCCCAGGCCAACCGAGAGACAGTCTCTCCAGCATGTCCTGGGTCTTCCCTGGAGTCTCCTCCCAGTCAGACATGACCAAAGCACCTCCCTAGGGAGGTGCGCAAGAAGCATCCTTACCAGATGCCCGAACCACCTCAACTGGCTCCTCTCAATGTGGAGGAGTAATGGTTCTACTCTGAGTCTCTACTGGATAACTGAACTTCTCACCCTATCTCTAAGGGACCAGCTACCCTGTGGAGAAAACTCATTTCAACCACCTGTATCCATGATCTCATTCTTTCAGTCACTACCCAAAGTTCATGACAATAGGTGAGGGTAGGAACGTAGACTGACCGGTAAAAAGAGAGCTTTGCCTTATGACTCAGCCCTCTCTTCACCACAATGGACCGACACAGAATCCACAATACTGCAGACGTTGCACCAATCCATCTGTCAGTCTCATGCTCCATTCTTCTCTCACTTGTGAACAAACCCCCTGAGATACTTGAACTTCTCCACTTGAGGCAGAACCTCACCCTCAACCTGAAGAGCGCAATCCACCCTTTTCCGACTGAGGACCATGGCCTCACATTTGGAGGTGCTGATTCTCATCCCAGCCACTTCACACTCGGCTGCGAATCACTCCAGTGAGAGCTGCAGAATACAGCACAGTGATGCCAACAGGATCACATCATCTGCAAAGAGCAGAGATGGAATCCTGAGGCCACCGAACCAGAACCCCTCCACTTTCTCTACTGTGTTTCCGCATTTGTTCCTTGAACAAAAGCTGAGGAGCTGAAGGTCTATTCTGAACTCCACCAATACGGTAACTCCAGTTACAGTCATAATGTGTCTTTGATTGCAATTACAAACCTTGCTTTTTACCCCAGTCATTACTCATTGTGTTACCAGAGGTAACACAGTCCAAGTTGTGGGAGCATAAACCAACAAGACTCAATATCTTTGACTTTTGGTTTACGTCTCTTTCGAACCAAACAAACCAGTACAGCATCCGTCAGGTCAGATTAACTCCAGTTATACAAAAGTCTTCCCCAACCATCTTTTTACTTTAGAGAGATTTGTAACTTTAAACCTTTGGGTGCTTTCCTGCTCTCCAACACTCCACCATTTCATCCATCCATGCAACCATTTTTCCTACAGCAAATAAGATTCCCCACAGAATGTGTCCTGCCCAGTAACCTTCCTGTAGTCTCCAGACAAAAAAAAAACTCAAGTTCCCTTTCAGTCAAGTTCTCTCGGTGCAACATACTTGCTATGGGAATTGCGCCGCCGCGCGATTACCTGAAGGAATACATTCACGCCTTTTACGGCAGGGGGCGTCACCCCACGTCAGAGGTACCACCCTTTAGGTACTTAAGCGACTGACGCCCCTCCAACTTTCTCTTTTTTGCCCTTCACCTCGCAAAACCTGAACTACCTCTCTTCGCGGGACTTCTCTGCTGCTCCATCGCTCAACCTGAGGTGAGCTCGCTCCCTGCACAGAGCGCACAGAGAATTTTTCCCTGCGTACTGCTGGACTAGCGAAAGCTAGTCCAGCACATTTCTATAACCTCAAAGTTTTCTCCTCTCTCCACAGGTTGCTTCGCTCACGACGTTATAACTGCGCCACAACCGCTACCCCGGCTAACATCCTAGCGGGCTAGCCAGCGAAAGCGACACGACGGAGGAGACACTTGAACAAAGAAGAAAAAGGATTCTGGAAGGACTCGCTCGCCTTATCTCGGACATGCCTCCGGAGAAAGGAAAGCGAAAGACAAAACTTCAAAGGAAAACCAGCGGGACGGCGAGCCCAACCTCGCGCGCCTGTCCCAGTGGCTGTGGATTTTCCCTCGCAGCAACGGACACCCATGAGGCCTGTCCAGTCTGCCTGGGTATATTTCATGCAAGACAAGCTCTGGACGCGCCCGATTCTTGCCCACACTGCAGCCAGATGCTGGATGCGGTGCTGCGGCATCGGGTGGACCTCGTGGCTAAGGCCATGGGAAGCTCGGCTGGACCACAGGACCCAGACACCACAGAGACCCTCACTCCGACCCCGGAGCTTGAGAACATGGCTCTACACGACAGCACGCGCGTCGAATGGGGCGACAGCCCTGACCCGCTCGCTCCCATGGTGGACCTAACAGTCGAGTTCGATACTAGAGGCATGATGAATGAAGACGAGATCTCCATCTCAGCCTCGGGCGAATTTTCAGCGGAGGACCCAGAGCTCGAAATCGAGGATCGGGGAGAGGACCTCTCCAGGACCCCGGTACCTGTGCTCCCTGAAACGGATTTTTCTATTCCTGCCCTGTTCGACCTGTGCCAGAGAGCAACGGACGCGCTACACAACGATTTTTTATTAATTTTTTAAGACATGTAACATGGTCGCGTAATTATAAAGGGTGTATTTACTTAACGATCGCCTGTATAACACATTTGAGATGAAATTCGATTTTTTATTAATTTTTTACGACGCAACCGGGTGGACCTAGCTGCGGTTTAGCTCTGTATATTTCGTAATTTATAGCTCCTAACCTAAACCACTTTCAACCAAAAGATTAATAAATTATATTCATGTCCTTACTTCTGAAGTCAATCCTGTGTTCGTTCAGGTCGCTGTCGTTGTAATCCTCCTGACAAATGCGGTCAAATCACAGAGTTGGTTGTGATGCTTCTGTTGGTGAAATCCGGCCTTTTCATCCGGACAAACCTCACCCAAGCTGTGAAAGCTGGCTTTTTTTGGTGCAGGAAATCGATGTCCAGACAAACTGGAGTTCGAACAACCCCCGCACACACAAATATTAACCATTATTGGACCTCTTTCACTTCAATACAACTCAATACAAAACAACAACTTCCGACTATGACGCCCCCTCTACTTTCGTCACGTGTCACGTGACTCCCAAACCGCGCGTTTTTTTTTAGGCTCTGTTTTTTCCCCCTGATTTGTGTCTGTAAGGCTATTGGTATTAATTTGGAAAGCAGGGAGGATTATCAAAATTACTTTATTACCTCTAAATATTATGTTTCTGCCCAAAAAACTAACATGAAACATGCACTTTAAGTCTGCCGGTCACAAAGGACCATCTCCACGTTCACACGCTGCCCCTTTATTATTCATGAAGGACACACAACGCCCAAGCGGTGAACGAGCAGCACGTGACTTTCCCTCACAAAGCTGCATCAGACTTGCTCCCACACAAAATTATCCCACTGGGTGAGACACCAAATGGAATTAGGAGGTCTGCTCGTTTACAAAAACTGCAGCCCCTCAATCCAATACATCCTGTTTTAGAGAGGAATAATAAGCTCCTTGCTCCAACTCGATCTAATAAAATTAATAGACTTCATCTGTCTTCGACGAAACTCGATCAGTGCGGTCTGTTAACACATCAACGTGAAGGCCCTTTCCCCAACCTGGTGGACCCTCAAAGGCTCACATAGGATGTTGCAGCCCAGCCACTTAGGCCAGGGACTGGAACTAATTCCAGCCTGTTAGCTGAAAAGGACAGGCTGATGGCTTTGGGCCTACCGGAGAATGTGGTGAAAACCATACAGAATGCCCATGCTGGGTCAACACAGTCCTTATATGCGCAGAAGTGGCACATTTTCTAAGCCTGGTGCTCAGAAAGGAATATTATTCCTTATGCTTGCGACCTGGCTCAGCTCCTTACCTTTCTTCAAGATCTACTGGAAAAGGGTAGTTCTTATTCAACGATTAAAGTGTTCCTTGCAGCTATCTCTGCTTGTCACGAGGGCTGGGAACACAGGACTCTTGGAGCTCATCCAATCATAATGAGATATATGAAAGGTGTGCTTCGAACCAAGCCACCCAGCAGGACATTGACCCCTGGTTGGGATCTTGGCCTGGTCTTGGGGGCTCTTTGCGACCCGCCATTCGAGCCTCTGAGCGAGATTAAGATAGATCTTCTATCTTATAAAACTGCTCTTCTACTGGCTCTTTGCTCGGCGAAACGCGTGGGTGACCTCCACGCTCTATCTGTACATCCGTTATGTACCATATTCGTCCCTGACGGGTCAAAGGTCACCCTGAGGCCTAATCCCGCTTATACTCCCAAGGTCTTGACCTTGAACCATAGGAGTCTAGACTTTGACCTCTCCTCCTTCCCACCTGCCCCTGTCCTTACTCAGGAACAGGAGAGACTAAAGCAAGGGTCGGGAACCTATGGCTCGTGAGCCATATATGGTTCTTTTGATGGCTGTATATGGCTTGCAGACAAATCTTTAATAATAATTAAAAAAAAGCAGATAAAAATATAAAACATGGCCACAAGTGGCTGGAGCCAATCACAGCTGTCTGCGGGTGACTGGTGCCGACTGGAGCCAATCACAGCTGTCCGCTGGTGACTGGCGCCGACCGGAGCCAATCATAGCTGTCCGCTGGTGACTGGCGCCGACCGGAGCCAATCGGATGATGCGTCACGGACACGGGAGGAGACGTGATCAGGAAGTAAACATCCCTCCTAGCAGCTAGCTTAGCTAGTTGTGGAAACCCGTGTGACGAAGATGGCGGCTAAACAAAAACGAGACGAGGATTATCGTACTTTTCAGCTGGAATGGACAGAGCAATTTGCTTTTGTGGAGAGAGCAGGTTCTGCAGTGTGTCTGATATGCAATGATAAAATTGCCTCGATGAAACGCTCAAATATAAAGCGGCACTTCGACACACGCCATGCTGCCTTTGCATCAAAATATCCTGTGGGGGACAGCAGGAAAAAAGCATGTGAAGAGCTACTGGGCAGAGTGCAAGCTGGTCAGCAACACCTCCGTGTTTGGACTCAATAAGGTTACTGGAATTCAGCTAGTTTTGCTGGTGCTTTCGCCATTGTGAGAAACGGGAAGCCATTCACAGATGGTGAGTACGCCAAAACATTCATGCTTGATAAGAAAGTTAATTCTCAATAGTCCAGGTATCAAATCCGCTCATTCTCAATCAGTTCATCTGGACAGTTTCTTTTTAGCAGAAACGTTTCACCCTCACTCCAGAGGGCTTCCTCAGTCAGAGTAGTCCAAAGCACACTGAAGTTAACCCACCAAGTAAGCAACTTATGTGGACCAACCAGTTTGCTGTAGCCAAGATGGTTTCTGGGGGCGTGTCCCTCGTCGACTCCTCCCAGGCAGGCAGACATGTCCAAAGCATGGCCTGCCTGGGAGGAGTCGACGAGGGACACGCCCCCAGAAACCATCTTGGCTACAGCAAACTGGTTGGTCCACATAAGTTGCTTACTTGGTGGGTTAACTTCAGTGTGCTTTGGACTACTCTGACTGAGGAAGCCCTCTGGAGTGAGGGTGAAACGTTTCTGCTAAAAAGAAACTGTCCAGATGAACTGATTGAGAATGAGCGGATTCATGCTTGATGTTGCCAATGAACTTTTTGATGACTTTTCGGATAAAGTCAAGATAATTAAACGAATAAAAGACATGCCATGACACACTACGTGAGGAAAGTCTTGCTGTTTTGCCTCTGAAAGGGACAACAAGAGGGGAGGATTTATTAAAAACTTTCACTGAGTTCACTAAAGAAAAAAATCTACAGATGGACAAACTTATTTCAGTGTGTACTGATGGTGCTCCGTGCATGGTGGGGAAAAACAGAGGATTTGTAGCACTGCTTCGTGAACAGGAAAAGAGACCCATTTTAAGTTTTCACTGCATCCTACATCAGGAGGCGCTTTGTGCTCAGATCTGTGGCGAGCAGCTTGGTGAGGTGATGTCGCTGGTCATTCAGGTGGTCAGCTTAACCTCACTACATATCAACCAGACTACAAGGCCATCAGCAAAACTATGCAGCACCAGAAGTCACATTAATGGTAAGAAATACTTTATTTATCATTGTTAACAACAGCATAACAATGTTATTAAAAAGCATTCAGATACTTATTGTACTTTAAAAGTGTTGGGCTTCATAAAATGTACACATTTACTTGTTTTTAGTTTTAAAAATATTGTACGGCTCTCACGGAATTACATTTTAAAATATGCAGCGTTTATGGCTCTCTCAGCCAAAAAGGTTCCCTACCCCTGGACTAAAGGCTCTCTGCTCTGTGAGGGCTTTACACACTTGCATACAGAGAACAGCCGAATGGAGGGAAACAAACCAACTGTTCGTCTGCTTTGCCGCACCTGCTACAGGAAAGGTCCTATCAAGACAGCGCCTCTCACATTGGGTGACGGAGGCCATTAAGAGGGCGTACAGTAGCAAAGGTCAACAGGTGCCCCCTGGAGTGCACGCTCACTCAACTAGGGGCTTGGCCACTTCGTGGTCACTGTTCAAGGGCGTGCCAGTTGCAGACATTTGCGCTGCTGCGAACTGGAGCTCATTAAACACTTTTGCAAAGTACTACAGTTTGGATGTTACTGCGTGTGATGTCACTCAGGCTGTTCTTTCTAATACACAATAGAAAGTAGCTTTGAGATGCCTACTGGTCAAAGGCAGACGTTCACATTAGCAGGCATTTTACTGAGCATTTCAAGGGCGTGAATGGATTACGTTCCCATAGCAAGTATGTTGCACTGAGAGAACTCGACTGAAAGTTATAGGTATTGTGACATGATGGTGGAAATTTGCATATTTGTCAGAACAAATATATCTTATATCATTGATCTCTGTTCGTTTTTGCAAAATAAATTATAAATATATTAAAATTTTATTCTAAATTATGGTAATTTTTTCTCTGGGATACGCCCCTAAAATTCCGCGCATTTCCGCAATACGTCATCAGTGACGTGACAACAGAAGAAGGCAGAGCCTTGCCCGTTTGTCTGGTGTTTTTTAACTGCTTGCCATACAATTCATTTCCTGAAGGATCGCCTCTTTTATTTGTGTAACTTGAAAAATGCCGTCAAGTTGTAGCACATTTGGGTGTTCTAATATCAGCGGTGAACAAGTGAGCCTTCACAAATTTCCAAAAGATGAGAAACTTCGACAAGAATGGACCAGACAAGGACTGGTGGGTTCCTACTGAAGAGTCGTATGTCTGCAGCGACCATTTTACTGCCGATTGTTTTCAGGAAAGACCTGGTATAAAACAATCTTTAGGATTACCAGTAAGATGTAGAAGACTTTTAAAACTGGATGCTATTCCTACTATTTTTAAAAGAAAATCTACAGAAGAAAGTGCCACAGGAGCTAACACGTCAAAACAACGCAGGGAAGCTACGGAAGACTGTCCAGGAGATGAGTAAGTCTTTGTGTAAACATAATCGGAGGTGTGTAGTGTTTTAGATTATAAACTATATATTTTACGTGAGTTCATGTTGTTTTACTTTATACACTGTGAGTGTATAAAGCCAATTATCACGGCAGATTATTTATGTTCGCTGCTAACAAGCTAGCCGAATCAGTAGCATACACACTTTTCTAATAATGTATTTTATGTCTGCGCGATCAAGTAACATCAGTAAGTTTTTTTTATTCAGGGAGGGTTTATTAATGAGAGTTTTGGATGATTTACTGTCTTAAAATGATATATCTCAGACGTGACTGGGACTAAGCCGACATAGCTAACACACTAGCCGAGATACAGGCCACGTTGCTATGTATGTATTTTTAAATTATGTCTGCGCGATCAGGTAACATCTGTAATTTCTTTTTATTCAGGGAGTGTTTATTAAATAAATAAAATAAATGTCACATTTTTGTCATCTGTGTATGTTTCCCATACAAGACGAAATTCGTCTCTGCATTTAACCCAACCACCACCAGGTGGTGCAGTGGGCAGCCATAGAAAGCGCCCGGGGAGCTGGGGAAATAGGTGTGCACTCATAGACACCCCAAGGTGTGTAGTGGCCGGGGTTCGAACCTGGGTCCTTCGGGTCCCAAGTCGGGAGCCCTGCCTCTACACCATCTTGGCCGAGAGTTTTGGAAGATTTACTGTCTTAAAATTATATATCTCAGACGCGACCGGGACTAAGCCGACATAGCTAACACACTAGCCGAGATACAGGCCACGTTGCTATGTATGTATTTTTAAATTATGTCTGCGCGATCAAGTAACATCTGTAATTTCTTTTTATTCAGGGAGTGTTTATTAATGAGAGTTTTGGAAGATTTACTGTCTTAAAATTATATATCTCAGACGCGACCGGGACTAAGCCGAGATAGCTAACACACTAGCCGAGATACAGGCCACGTTGCTATGTATGTATTTTTAAATTATGTCTGCGCGATCAAGTAACATCAGTAAGTTTTTTTATTCAGGGAGGGTTTATTAATGAGAGTTTTGGAAGATTTACCGTCTTAAAATTATATATCTCAGACGCGACCGGGACTCTGTTAGCCGAGATAGCTGCTAACAAACATTAGCCGAGAGACCGGAGCAAACACGTAGCTATGTATGTATTTTTAAATTATGTCTGCGCAATCAGGTAACATCTATAATTTCTTTTTATTCAGGGAGTGTTTATTAAAGAGAGTTTTGGAAGATTTACTGTCTTAAAATGATATATCTCAGACGCGACCGGGACTAAGCCGACATAGCTAACACACTAGCCGAGATACAGGCCACGTTGCTATGTATGTATTTTTAAATTATGTCTGCGCGATCAGGTAACATCTGTAATTTCTTTTTATTCAGGGAGTGTTTATTAATGAGAGTTTTGGAAGATTTACTGTCTTAAAATGATATATCTCAGACGCGACCGGGACTAAGCCGAGATAGCTAACACACTAGCCGAGATACAGGCCACGTTGCTATGTATGTATTTTTAAATTATGTCTGCGCGATCAAGTAACATCAGTAAGTTTTTTTATTCAGGGAGGGTTTATTAATGAGAGTTTTGGAAGATTTACTGTCTTAAAATGATATATCTCAGACGCGACCGGGACTAAGCCGACATAGCTAACACACTAGCCGAGATACAGGCCACGTTGCTATGTATGTATTTTTAAATTATGTCTGCGCGATCAGGTAACATCTGTAATTTCTTTTTATTCAGGGAGTGTTTATTAAATAAATAAAATAAATGTCACATTTTTGTCATCTGTGTATGTTTCCCATACAAGACGAAATTCGTCTCTGCATTTAACCCAACCACCACCAGGTGGTGCAGTGGGCAGCCATAGAAAGCGCCCGGGGAGCTGGGGAAATAGGTGTGCACTCATAGACACCCCAAGGTGTGTAGTGGCCGGGGTTCGAACCTGGGTCCTTCGGGTCCCAAGTCGGGAGCCCTGCCTCTACACCATCTTGGCCGAGAGTTTTGGAAGATTTACTGTCTTAAAATTATATACCTCAGACGCGACCGGGACTAAGCCGACATAGCTAACACACTAGCCGAGATACAGGCCACGTTGCTATGTATGTATTTTTAAATTATGTCTGCGCGATCAAGTAACATCTGTAATTTCTTTTTATTCAGGGAGTGTTTATTAATGAGAGTTTTGGAAGATTTACTGTCTTAAAATTATATATCTCAGATGCGACCGGGACTAAGCCGAGATAGCTAACACACTAGCCGAGATACAGGCCACGTTGCTATGTATGTATTTTTAAATTATGTTTGCGCGATCAAGTAACATCAGTAAGTTTTTTTATTCAGGGAGGGTTTATTAATGAGAGTTTTGGAAGATTTACCTTCTTAAAATTATATATCTCAGACGCGACCAGGACTCTGTTAGCCGAGATAGCTGCTAACAAACATTAGCCGAGAGACCGGAGCAAACACGTAGCTATGTATGTATTTTTAAATTATGTCTGCGCAATCAGGTAACATCTATAATTTCTTTTTATTCAGGGAGTGTTTATTAAAGAGAGTTTTGGAAGATTTACTGTCTTAAAATGATATATCTCAGACGCGACCGGGACTAAGCCGACATAGCTAACACACTAGCCGAGATACAGGCCACGTTGCTATGTATGTATTTTTAAATTATGTCTGCGCGATCAGGTAACATCTGTAATTTCTTTTTATTCAGGGAGTGTTTATTAATGAGTTTTGGAAGATTTACTGTCTTAAAATTATATATCTCAGACGCGACCGGGACTAAGCCGAGATAGCTAACACACTAGCCGAGATACAGGCCACGTTGCTATGTATGTATTTTTAAATTATGTCTGCGCGATCAAGTAACATCAGTAAGTTTTTTTATTCAGGGAGGGTTTATTAATGAGAGTTTTGGAAGATTTACTGTCTTAAAATGATATATCTCAGACGCGACCGGGACTCTGTTAGCCGAGATAGCTGCTAACAAACATTAGCCGAGAGACCGGAGCAAACACGTAGCTATTTATGTATTTTTAAATTATGTCTGCGCGATCAGGTAACATCTGTAATTTCTTTTTATTCGGGGAGGGTTTATTAATGAGAGTTTTGGATGATTTACTGTCTTAAAATGATATATTTCAGATGCGATCGGACATGCTCCGCCATTATTATTTAAATGCGCATTGAAGCGTGCCTTCCCGTTGTCACGTCACTGATGACGTTTTGCGGAAATGCACAGCTTTTTAGGGGCGTATCCCAGAGAAAAGACTACCATAACTTGGAATAAAATTTTAATATATTTATAATTTATTTTGCAAAAACAAACAGAGCTCAATGATATAAGGTACATATGTTTTGACAAATGTGCAAATTTCCAACATCATGTCACAATCCCTTTATGCACCATAACTCATGTTCCCTGAAGAAAGGGAACGAGGTGCAACATATCTGGCCCTTTTCAATGCTGGAAGCTCGGTGAAGTGCAATTTTGGAGAAAGTTGGAGGGGCGTCAGTCGCTTAAGTACCTAAAGGGCGGTACCTCTGACGCGGGGTGACGCCCCCTGCCGTAAAAGGCATGAATGTATTCCTTCAGGTAATCGCGCGGGGCGCAATTCCCATAGCAAGTATGTTGCACCTCGTTCCCTTCCTTCAGGGAACATGAGTTATGGTGCATTACTTTCAGCTATGTTTTGATAGAGCATTCAATCCTGATATGTATCCTTCTGGTCTGCTCATTAATATGTCTAATTAAGGACAAAGGTGCTATTTGGGGATGTTTGACAGGATTCATCTCTGGAAGTATAGAGCTGGGCCATATGAACCAAAATTAATATCCCGATATTTTAAGATATACAATATGCATCTTGATATTTTTCTTTCCATAAAGCAATTACAATATATTTCTGAGTCAAAGCTTTGTCCCAATTGTCACACAGGCACATTTATTAACAAACAGCTGTAACTGTACAAAATAAATGTCTAAAATATAAACTGTTTACAAGAAAGTTCATACTCAATAATCCAGGTATCAAATCTGATAAGTCTCAATCTGGTCATCTGGACAGTTTCTTTTAGTCGAAACGTTTCACCCTCAGTCCAGAGGGCTTCCTCAGTCAGTTTACATATGTTTACATGTTTACATATATTCGTTTATTTTTTAGACATTTATTTAGATATTAAATAATAATCCTCTTCAGCTGGGGGCAGCTGTGGCTGAGAGGCTAGAGCAGTCGTCCTTCAATGGGAGAGTTGGGTCCTGGAAGGTTAAAAATATATATATACATGGGAACAGGGGCCTAAACTAACGGAACAGTGAAACAGTGAAGGTGATTTCGCACTGAGATGCAAACGTTGGACATTAAACGTCAACTCAAACTTAAATCAGTTAACATTTTCTGTGCAATCTCACTGAATTCTGAGTGTTTGCAACCAAGCGGCCAGCAAATAACATGGCCGCATTTTGAAGCCCCTGCCAACATCGTGAGACATTCTAGAAACTCCCTCGCAAATGCTGCTTGCCAACTAGTTGCCAGCAATGACAGCCCAGCGAGACACTACCTTAATGTAAACTGTTACGAGTCATGTGGTTTGGGACTTTGATCCCCTTTCCTTCGATGGTAGCTAACGAAATTTCTACTCAAAAGGGGTCCAAATGAGTCACACTGATTTACAACCCAATTTCTCTTTTTTATTTTGCATTATGCAGCGCAAAACAAATAACCATTTTGAATTATACACCGTCTGTGTGTTGCCTGTGGCAGTTGATTTTGTTGCTCTCAAATGAAGTGTACGGGTAATTGGTTTTCGTCTCGTTCCTGACCAGCCATCGCTCCAGCGTTTGATCCAACAACCTATTATCATATTCATTGTATGCAGACGGTTTGATTTCATACCAAGCGCCTCACTTTAACAGATGATCTCTGTCAGAAAAGGTTAAAAACAGACATCTGTAATTGGACGCAACACTGAGATAAAAAAAAAAAAACAGGTTGTGCCAGAGACGCTCATCTGAGCTGAAGACTCGAGGCCTTTTATTTTTTTGTTTTTTGCTACATATACAAGGCCTTTTTCTATGAAAGTTGACTTCAAACAGAATCTCTCACTTGCAGTCGCACAAACAC
>JBBPBX010027421.1:12934-37307 GCA_038048925.1 Garcialebias charrua | reverse complement strand
TTAAAAATGTTTCTGTAAAGTATTTTTTATTTAACCGTAGTATTTTGTCGTGGTTTCAGGATGCATCATTTGTTTCAGAGTTTGAATAATTGTCTGTTTCTATTTTGATGCTATAATTTTGTATTTTATAACACATGTCCAATAGCATTTAACTAACTTTGGTCATTTAATGTAACGTTCAGCAATGTACACTGTCCTCGGTAAGCAAATAAACAAACTATATAAGTGTTGGTAGCTGATTCCTCAGTGATGGGAGTACAAACTACAAGCCCATTTTAAAGAGTGGAAACCGGTGCAACAAGACTGGAAAATTGTGTAATGTTGAAGAAAAGACAAAAACAGAACAACTAATTAGACTAACTGGTGACAGATGTATTTGTGTTCGAAGTTCCTGCATGATGGAAAAAAATGTAAGGGCTAAATTTCAAAAACTTTTTTTTTTTTGTGTGTGTGAGCCTGTGAATAGTTTGCAGATAAAGCATCTTCTATAATGCACAAGACTGATGAAGTCTTCTGGATAAAAGACGAAACGTTCAACTTTTTTTTTATCCATCCAGAGGACTTGACTTAACTTTGTTAGACATCTCCTATAATGAACAATTTCACCGACAGATTTAGAAAACACAAAATTGTGTCTAAACAAATCATTATAGGTTTAAATGTTAGTTTTTAAAATGTCAAATAGGAGGGATTTGGATTGCTGGTGCTGAATCTACCAAACAAAAAGAGTTGTATTTTTTTACACTGATTTCCAAATGTGTGTTTTCTGTGGCAAAAATTGTTCTTTGAAACTAATTATTGTGGAGATAATGTCACAAAACTGGTTTTGAGTCCAGATTATGGTAAACAAATTGCATCAGAACTCAGCAGGACGCGGTCACAAAAATGTTTCCTGTGTATTAAATATGGTTAAACACAGTTTGGTACACAAGCGTTAGGTACTTTTGTAATAGTTTAGAAATAGTACTTGTAGATTTGACAGTCCGTATATTACCAGGCTTCACAGCTGATTATGTTACAAGATTATCTCTAGTTCCAAAATATTTTATCCAACTCTAATCTGTACATCTGGGTTTTCTTCAACCCATTTTTTTCCCTTGTACTTTTTGTTTTCTATTTTGTTTTGCCCACTGTGATCATAAACGTTAAAAACAGTGGTGGGCACTATTCTACTAATCTACTAGCAGCTAATGGCGAAACAAATTTTTAATTTAGCAGATTAGCATTTTCACTACGATAACTTTGGAAACCGTTAGCGGAATTAGCTTCTGCTAAATTTGGTTTTGCCAACTTAATAATTTCTAACAAAATTCACAAGCTTGTTGTAGACGTGTCTTGAAGAGTCTATGAGGCACGCTATTGGCGTACACAGGACAAGACGTTATTGGTCGACGCAGCTTCAACAGGAAGGAGACGGCAACACGTGACGCAGACTGAGTGACAGTCACCTTAGCAGTTACCAGTTTAGCGTTAGCTTCTGCTAATTATTTTACCCGTTTAGCAAAGCTAATTTGCTCACCACTGGTTAAAATATATATATTTAAATTGTTTACATGAGTAAACGTATTAAAATTCCACAGCCTCTCCAAATCTTTTAATCACTTCCTAAATACTGACTTAAATTGTGCAAGCGCTGTCTGGAAAGGTGACGTGTCTGAGTGTAATGGTTGAGTGATTTGTCATGTTTTTGTGGCATGACTGACCCAGTGACTCAAACGTTCTGTCACCTGAGAGTTTTATGACTACCGTATTTTCTGAGCTATAAGTCACAATTTTTGTAACTAATTTTCATGTCCTGCGACTTATAAGGCGAAGCAACATATTTATGGATTTTTTCCCCATATTTTTAGACCAATTTTTGGCTGAGATAATGACAGTTTCCATTCATTCTGACGAAAAAAAATGGAGCAGTACCACTTTCGGCCGCTAGGGTCCACCGACCGTTCCCAGCACTGCTCGGACTCACTGTCGCAGCACGGCTTCCTGAACTCTGGAGGTCTGAACTAGTGTTTGTTAGCAAAATAGCTCATGAACCACAAGACAGATTTTGATGAAACTTACAGAAAGTAATCACTGGATGGACATTTACAACATATTAGCTGTAGGAGATGTTTGAGCTAAAATTCGATTTATTTATAATTTATTTTCGCAGTGCGCGCGACCGTTTGGAGGACGGTCAAAGCGAAACAATTTAAATCCAGCTGATTTGACCATTACGTGAATTTATTAAGGAACGGTTAAGCTCAGTAACACTTTTGCTATAATGTCAGCTAAGAAATATATTTTTTAAGTGTTTATCTTGCTAAATTTTAAAGAAATGAACGTAGCAAAGCTACTTTTTAAATCCAGCTGATTTGACAATTACGTGCATTTATTAAGGAAAGGTTAAGCTAAGACACATTTTTGCTATAATTTTCAGCAAACAAATAATTGTTTTTACCGTGTTAATCTTGTTAAAGTCTTTCCGTGCACGCTACTGTGGCCGCCATATGCAGCAGGGCGGTGACGCGTAACGCGTGACGCATAATAGATACGACTTATGGGGCGAAGCGACATATTTATGGATTTTTCCAATTTATTGGACTAAAGCGACTTATGGGGCGGAAATTACGGTAAGCAAAAAATAAATAAACATGGCACAATGAGCAAACACACAACACTGTTTAAAAAAAAAAAACCTTAGATGGATAAAACTAATATTTGTGCTCCTGAATGGCTAATAAAATGGTGTTTAATTAGGGACAAAGTTTCAACCTGTTTGTCTCTCGATAACCACCAGAGTGTCCTCTGTAGGCGCCCCTTCGAGGAGCTTCTCTGTCAGCCGACTGCCGCAAGCCTTCAGCAACCTGGAATCCAAAAGAAAGCACAAATCCCTATGAGTAAAAAAAAAACAGATCTACATTTGCAATGCTGAGACCGAGTCTCTCACTAGTCACTCACCAGCTGAAGGAGCAGTGCAGGCTCGCCCAGAGATTGGGATGCTGGGTGAGAGAAGTTAGTGATCGGGCTGCGTTACCACTCCTCTGATGTGGAAAAACCGCTGGTGAAAACACGCTGTTCATCCTCAGAGCTCGCTGCGGACAGACTCCCTGTTCACTGTCAAACACCTGATGAAGAAAATGTTGCAAAACAATTACAGATTTTCAAAATGGCGAGCTTTTTAATAGAAAAGGCATGCACAGCCCTTGTTGACACCCTACTTTTAGTGCTGTGTTTTGCAGACTTTGTATGGTGAGCTTGATGTGTCGTAACAGGAAAGGCCAGGAGTTAATGAGGTAGATCCTGTCCATGGCTACCACAACGATGCTGTACCAACGCTGGAACCCCCTGGCCAGGCTGTCTTTGATGAAAAAGGTGTGTGAGAACACAAATCCATGTTGCTCATCCCCGAAGAAAATTGGCCCTTCGCGTCCAGGACAGACCTGAGGCCAAAACAGAAGGTTTGTGGATACAGTGTTTGGAGAGAGTGGTTTAAAAACACGAGTATGTTGCTGCTTACCTCGCAGCTGAGACTGCGCACACACGCCTGCCGGACCACGCTAAAAAGCTGCGACTGCCTGGGGTGCTGATGGCTCAAGAAGCGAATGCCCGTTTCATTATCGATGCTCATAAAGCCCGGGTGAGATGCAGGGAGAGATCGGCATCCCTGTGCAGTGCAGAAATAGAAAAACGAGAACTTTATAGACGCGTGAGAGGATGACATCAAGCTGAATGTCCACAATACACTCAGGGTGAGGGGACTTTATGTCCATAGCCTGTCCACTCACCTCACACATCTCTCCTCTTTGTGTTGCTGAACTGTTGGCCCTCATGGTCAGGCCTTCACCTTCCCGGTCACCATCTCTGTCCCCTGGCACTGGGGTACCTACCTGAGAGGAGGGGTCTGGGGACGGAGGGTGGAGTGCCTCGGTGCAGAATAGTGTCCGAGGTCCATGGAGCTCACAGAAGTGACACAGAGCTACCAGAGCATTCATCTGAAAAACAATTCAGTTTATTTATATAGCGCCAATTCACAACAAAGTTGTCTCAGGGCACTTTACAGAAACATTCACATTCATAAAAAAGCCATCTAGTAAAGCCAGCAGACTTGTTGAATCTTCACTTTGTCACAGTCTCACATCCTGAGCAAGCACAGTGGCAACAGTGGAAAGGAAAAACTCCCTTTTAACAGGAAGAAACCTCCAGCAGAACCAGGCTCAGGACAAGCGGCCATCTGATTTGACCGGCTGGGTTTGAGAAGACAGGAAGGAGAGACAAACAAACACAGAATGACAGGTCCAGATGTAGATGCAGGAGTACATGAAAGACCAAAACACATGTCAAGGATAGAAAAATAATTACAAACACAAAACAGTTTGAGCAGAGTAAGTAAAGACAGTAGCAGAGTGAAGAAATGTGGTCAGTTTGTCCTCCAGCAGTAAACACAACAGCAACACAACAAGCTGTAGATGCTAAGACAAACTCAGCGACACACCTTTGTTTCTCCTCAGTCTTTGACCTTACAAGCTGACACCGGTCTTAAGACACAGCTAGCAACAACAACAACTAGCGGGTCTTACCTTCAGAAGTTCAGCTGCCAGGAGCTCAGAGCTTCACTGGACATTTGTTGACGAGAAAAATCATTTAAAAAACAACAATAATGGTGTAAAACAAAGTCCAGTCAGTCTTCTGCCTGTCTGTCGTAAAACGTTGAGAGACTAAATTAACGTTTTCGTCGATTTTTTTGTGTTCACCTCTCGTGAGTTGTTAGCAAACACAGAACCGTCACGTGACAACGTCCGATCACGCGCTCGAGCAGCTCCGATGACGCATGCTGCGTCGTTAGCTCTAAATTTTACCCGTTAAAACAAAACAAAGTTAAAGAAAAAAAAATGTTTTTAACAAAAAATATTCTCTGGACATATTTGATTTATATATGGACAGTATTAAGTAAATATTAAATTGTTTTGCCGAAACGTAATTTTAAACCACATTACCCAGAGTTCCATCGGAGGCAAAGGGTTAAAGGTTAAACGGGAACCCAGTGAGTTTGTGACTAGAGCGAAACTGGTCTGTGTCACTGTTTATTTGAACTAAGTATGTACTTATTTTCATTGGTTGAACGTTATCATTTATTTTTGAAATATATTAACCTTATAATGTCTTGTTAAAGTTGTTAAATTAAGACTGTTTACAACATTGTGGATTCTGAACTTCCGTACATTTTTCAGTCGCAGAGAGACTCAAGTGCCTTTCAGATCTGGGCATGGCTTCAGACGGACCGGGACTTTACTCAGACCCAGTAGTGGACCAGAAAGACCGTGGCGGGACCTTTCCTACACCCACCAACTTGACAGACTCACCGGGACTACAAGCAGGGGTCCCTTCTGAAAGTAACAATGGTGATGACGTCACCCTGACAGCCACTGGAGGTAAATTTCCTTAATTTGCTGTTGTTGAGGTGTCAGTCAGAGTCAGAGAGTCTTTATTGTCATATGCACCGCATGTAGTACATGTGATGAAATGAGATTATGTACACAGGGTCCCAGTTACATCCAACAACAAAATGTAAGAGAAAAACAGTAATAACATCTAGGATATGAACTAAGAAAAACATCCAACTAGAAATACACTAAGCCCTAGAGTAATAGAAAAACGTCATTACAAACAGCAGCACGAACATGAGTCTTTATGAGCAGATGGTCACAGATGAACACAGCAACAAGAAAACAGATCAGCATCAGCATGATGTGATATTTCACAGTGATTATTCTTATTATTTATTTATTCATGAGTCTAACAGCCTCAGGGTAGAAGCTGTTCCTCAGTCTAGTGGTTCTACATTTGATGCTCCTCAACCTCCGTCCTGAGGGGAGTGGGGCAAAGAGTGTGTGTGCTGGGTGAGTGGGGTCTTTCATGATGCAGGTGGCTTTTTTCCTGCATCTCGAAGTGTAAATGTCTGTGATGGTGGGGAGACTGACTCCAACAGACTTCTGTGCAGCCTTCACCACTCTCTGCAGAGCTTTTCTTTCTGCAGCTGTGCAGCCTCCATGCCACACGTTGATGCTGGAGCACAGGATGCTCTCCACTGCACACCTGTAGAAGGAGGTGAGGACTGGGCTACTCAGACCAGCTCGTCTCAGCCGTCTGAGGAAGTAGAGTCTCTGATGACCTTTCTTGATCAGGCTGGTGGTGTTGTTGGTCCAGCTGAGATTATCATTCAAGTGTACCCCCAAGTACTTGTAGCTGGAGACCACTTCCACCACTGATCCACCTATGTTCAGTGGGGTGTGTGTTTGTTTGTTCCTTCTGAAGTCCACAATCATCTCCTTTGTCTTCTTCACATTCATGTGAAGGTTATTCTCTTTGCACCAGCTCTCCAGGTGTTCCACCTCCTGCCTGTAGCTGGACTCATCATTGTTTGTGATGCATCCCACCACCGCTGTATCATCTGCAAACTTTACAATATGACAACCTGGATGGGTAGCTGCACAATCATATGTGAGCAGAGTGAACAGAAGGGGGCTCAACACACATCCTTGAGGAGAGCCAGTGCTGAGGGCAATGGTGGAGGAGGAGAAGTTGTGGATCCTCACTGACTGTGGTCTGTTTGTTAAAAAGTCTAGTACCCAGTTACAAATGGAGGGGCTTAGTCCAAGTGTGGATAGTTTGTCCATCAGAGTTTGGGGGATCATGGTGTTGAAGGCAGATGTGAAGTCCACAAAGAGCATACGGACGTAGGAGTCTTTCTGATCCAGGTGGGTGAGAGCAGTGTGGACCACGGAAGAGATGGCGTCCTCTGTTGATCGGTTCTCACGGTAAGCATACTGATGAGGGTCCTCGTTGATGTTGACGGTTGTTTTGATGTGGGTCATGACCAGTTTTTCGAAGCATTTTGCGACTATCGGGGTGAGGGCCACCGGCCGATAGTCGTTCAGACCAGTCACTGTGGAGCTTTTTGGGACTGGGATGATGGTGGCGGTCTTCAGGCAGGTGGGAACTGTCTCCAGAGCAAGTGAGGTGTTGAAGATGTCAGCCAGCACCTCACAGAGCTGGTTCGCACATTCCTTCAGAACTTTCCCTGGGATGTTGTCCGGTCCAGTTGCTTTATGAGGGTTGATCCTTCTGAGACTACTCCTCACACTTCTGTTGTGGTCACGCTGAGATGCTCTTCCTCTGATGATGAGGTGAGTCTGAAGGACTCCAAGTTCTTTAAACAAGCACAACCTACCACTAAAGAGACATTATGACTAATACCATGATGACTAACATTAACTTATACCACTATAGTTTGCTGAAAGTCTTCAAATTACAATAAAATGTTATACTAGCCTATTATTACTAAATTAGAGCAGCCTTGTCACAAAAATAAAGTTACTCTTTTGGTTGTATCACAAATTTTACAACAATTTGTGCAAAAACACCTGCTGTAATTACAATTCTTTAGCAGTCACAGTTTTTCATTTAAGATGCAAAATTAAACCCTATTCTTAATCATAATATTTTAAACAAGAAAACAAAAACAATAGTGTATTGTAAAGTTTACGTTTATTAAATTTGTTCATTTTTTTAAACAAAAAACACAATACAAAACAATCCCATAAATGATAACTTACAAAATTAAAAAAAAGTCATAAGTGAACTCAATAAAAGGTAAAAGGTTTTAAATGGACAGAGAAAACATTAACATTTCTTTGTTAAAATTAATGAAAAAAATCATTATTTTTAAGGCAGCATGGTGACGCAACTGGTAGAGCTGCTGCCTCTCAGCGAACAGATTACCCTCGTTCAAATCCCGGTCCGAGGGCCTGGGTGGTGTTCGCATCTTCTCTCCACGCTCCATGCATGCATGGGTTTTCTACGGGTACTCTGGTTTCCTCCCACAGACCAAAAACATGCATGAGTCAGAGAGTGAATTTTTTTTGTCTCATTTGTCTCTATGTGGCCTTGTGATGGACTGGAGACCTGTCCAGGGTGTACCCTGCCCCTCGCGCTGGACATGGGCGACCCCCGTGACCCAAAATTGAAGAAGCGGGTAAAAGTTAATGAATAGATGGATGTTATTTTTTACATATGACTGAAGCATATGTTAAATCTACATTTATGACCCACGCTAGCAAAATGAGTAGACAAGAGTTGGCTGCAGTGTAAAAAAAACTTTAAATAAATTGAAATTTGCATAAGAATGGGTCCATAAAGACACCATTCCACAATCCTAGTAACTAACATAGCATATAATCTTCCTAATCTACCTTTATATCAAAGTTTGTCTTTAGTAATAATCATTGGAATTCTAATATTTTAATTTTCTTTGACATTGATCAGTTTCTCTGACAGCAAACCTTTTTTTTTCTTAAAATTGGCTTCATTGTGAAGTTAGGAATTTTGCTTACTAAATATATGTCTGGAATTCCCATTGACATTTTCTAGTCCAATAAAAGTTGAGTCTTTAAAGCAGCACTCTTGTGAACAAAACTAGCTTGTTGCCAGGGCCAGGTGATAAATTACCAACTTTCAACAAACTGTGTGTTATTTTGTAACTTTTGAGATGGAGAGTTTGAAAATAAAAACTCAGTATTGAAAATGTCATTATTGTGACTCATTTTGTCAGCCTGGGTCACAGTAACTGGTTCAGAGAACTTTTCTTGACTTAGTGGAGCATAATCGTCTACCAGGTGGCAGAAGATAACACATTACATAGGAGGGGTGAGAGGAGTTGTTTATTTTTACTTGAATCTCTCATAAAAGTACTTAAAATTATAAAAATGATTAATTATTACAATAATAATACTTTATAAAAGTTACACCTTCAGTGCCATACAGCCAGGTGGTGCACAGGATGCTCTCAGTAGTGTCCTAATAAAGGTGGTGAGGATGAAGTGGGGAAATCTTACTCAGCCTCCCGAGGAAGCTAAGCCTCTTTTTAGCTTTCTCTTCCGGTCTTTGATGTTGAGTCACAGAGAGCTCCTTAGTAATGTTGGCTCCTCCTAAGACTTTGCTGCTGCTGACCTTCTCCACAGTCGAGCTGCCGATGTGTAGGGGGTCTTCCAAAAAGCTAAAAATGGTTCAATCTCAACTGGTTTTAAGAACATCAGTTAGGAACTGGTTTGTTGTCACCCATCGCAAGGTGAGAAGTGGGAATTGGACACACTCTCTGTCCATCTTTACATGCATGCTGTGAGCAAGTTAACTTGAAAAATTAGTGAAGTACCAACTTCATACAGTATTTGGCTTGTGGCTACATCTAGGTGTAAGAAAGTTTCCTATTAAATTTGGGTTGCCATGTTGACATCCAAGATGGCCACCACCATATATGTATACAGTATATGCACACTGGCCTGTCACATTAAATGTCTTTATTTGTAAGTGTTTGATCTTCCCTCAGGTGTATTTTGTGCTTCTGTAGAGAACCACAGTGCAGAGAAACAGTGCATTGGTCAGCTGTTTCTACATAACTGACAATACTAACACAAACAAAGGGCGATAAAGAAAAATAACTTTGGTGTTTTGGTGGTCGAAACAGAAAGCACGGGTGTTAAGCATATACCGGCTGCAAACAGCAGCACTACAATTGCATTGATGGAAAACCACTAACTGTTCCACCTCTGGAACAGTTTGGTAATTTTTTGATTTGATTTTATTTATAATTTAACAAAGGCCCCTTTAAGACTGTTTAGGTTAAGCTTTTAAGTTTAATTTGCTTAGAGGATGGTTCTGTGTATAGTTAGGGTCACAAGTTTCTAGAACGGTTTTGTAGGTCCGCAGCTAAAATGATTAGAAGGCACTGATTTAGAAGATGTATACAGTAGGTATGATTTAGAATACTGTACTTTAAATGTAACGTTTGATTTCGAGTGTTTTTAATTTTAAAACCTGACTTGGTAAGACTCCCTTAACTTCAGACAATAAAAAAAAACATTTTCCCCTCCTTTTTTAGTTTGGTATCTCATCATGTCCTCAGTGACTGCATACATGTTAAAATATGTCATTCAGCCCCATCCAAGCATGGCTGGCTTTGCCATTATCGTGGTTTTTTTTTGTGTTTTTTTACTTCATAATTCAATAACTGACATTTAGAGAGAATTTGACAATCTGTTTTGTTATCACACAGCTTGGACAGCCTGGTAATCTGGTTCTCTCTGAAGAATGATCTCATTAAGTTTCTCTAATTATCTCTAAAATGCAGGATGCAAAATTACATAAACTCATTATTGTCATTGAAGTACACCTTATTGTAACAATAATAAATCTTTTCTGGGTCATTGTTGCATTTTCAGTAAACCTTCATGAGCTGGTTTGTGCAAAGTAATTTCAGTCAGGTGTCTGCAAAGAGCAAAGAACTGACACATCCTTGAGGGACTCCTGTGCTAAATTTGATGAATTGTGATGTTTTTCTTTTTTTAGTTTTTGCCAAGACAGCTTTACCACAAGCTTCTGTAGGATGATTAGATTAAAGACTGATGAGAAGTCTGTTAGCACAATCCTTTGTATAGCTGTTGTTTTCCTCCAGGTGTTATGAAACGGTGTACAAGGCACGTCTGATTGGATTATCTGTAGTCCAACTGACACAATAAGCATTCCGTAGGAGCTGGAAGTGAGAAAACGGGGGTGGCTTCAATGTGTCACTTGTATTTAATTTATATATTATGACAAAGGTCAGCACGTCATCCTGATGAAGACATCAGCAGTTGTTGTTTTTTTTTGTCATAAAGGTAATTTGGGCAGGTTTAAACTATATTTTATCTGTTGTTCTGAAATGTTGGACTTGTCTGTAGAAACTTCTGCTAACTCAGCAGCACAGTCTTGTCAACATGCAACTCAGAACTAATATCAGGTCCTGAAGCTTTTTGTGAGCTGGTGTTGCTCATTGGCAAAGAAAAGTCTCTGCAACTGGTCACCAACTGGAGGATGGTTTTCCTACCTCATGTGTTAGTCAGAGGCTCAAACCTGTCAAAGAACTGGATACTCAACACCAACTCTCAGCTGCATTTTAGTTGCACTCACATTGATTGGTTTGTCCTCCGCTTCAAGAACCTTACGTCAGTATTTCCTGCGCAATCTCTGAATTCTGGTAAGTCAAGATATCATGTGGCCCCTCACACTGAAAAAGGAGCTGAAGGGAGGAGGAACAGTGGCCAAATTTATTTACTGTCCAGCTATGAAAACTGTCTGGATTTTAGTGAGTCAGGATCATGACTTCCAGAGGAGGATGGGATTAACTTTCTGCTTCTTCTTCTTCCTCGTCTCATTCATTGACCTCAAATCCACCTCAAAATGTTCAAAGAACAGGAAAAAAAAAAAAATATTTCTTCCAGGATCATGTAATGTCTGGACACAGTTCAGAGATTGCTCTGAAAGCCTGAGTAATTTCGCTAGGAAAGGACGGCATTACAGCAATAGTCCTGGTATTTTATCTGAGTTAAGTTAATCCTTGCTCTAAAGGAGTTAGACTGAATGTGGTTGTTTGAAAAGGAGTGGCAGTCATGTCTGAACCTCCCAACAGATGAGTCATCTGGGTTGAGCCAACACCTGTTAAATAGATTATTCCCGGGAAGTGTATTAGAGAGGAAATATATCCAGTTGTTTGTTTCTTTTAAAACCTCAAACGGGGAAAATATAGTAAAATAAAAATGAGAAACTTGATGATGGGGTGAGATATATTTTGATATTTGGGCACATCCTTATGTTGGGTTAAGCAAACAATCAAAGGAAGTATTTTTTATTATGGATGAAGACTTTATAATACCAACAGAGCATTAATTATCTTGTATATTTATTTTTTCTTTCTTCCATACCTGTATGTATTATGAGCCAGTCTGTACATACAAGAACGTAATTACTTTTTTATTTCTTTATCGTTCTGCTGTCATTTGCCTGGTAAAATAAAAGCTGCAGTCCTTTTTTTTTACTGACGTTAATTAAAAATTTACGACACGTCTTCAACTGTCTTTTTTTTCCTTCTTCTTCATTTTCAGAGTCAGCTGAACTGAATGGGGATGAGCTAAAAGTGTGCCATTTTTTCCTGATGGGAAAGTGTCGTTTTGACAACAGATGTCGTTTATCGCACAGGTTTGCTCACTTTGTTCTCCACATTTGAAGGAAGACTAGAAAAACTTAGTTTTTCTATTAAATCCTTTAAGATTTTTACACTTTGAAATGTTTGTTACTTTTTAGTGTTATGCTTCATGTGAAAAACAAATTATTGGTAGCTCATTTTTAAAGCTCTATTTATTAGACAGTACTGTATTTTAAAACCAGCTTTTCTTTTTTAATAGTGTGTGAATTTTATGAAGCATTCACACTGTTGCAAACCATTTTTCTTCTATACATTTTTCTGCATCTTTCTCGTTCCACAATTGTTGTGCTATTTCAACAAATCATATCAAAACTTTCAGCTCTTTCAGGACAATCCTGTTATGACTTTTGGTATTGGTGGAGCTTTAGCTTTTTGAAATATTTAGCCTTTTCTGCCACTTTTTTCTCATCAAAAATAAATTTAGCTAATTTTACATCCTTCATATCTTTAGATCTGTTTACAACCTTTTACTGCTCCTTTCACATTTTGTTCTGATTCAGCTTCTTTCAGCTTCCATGTGCAATTTTAAACTTGTTTTCAGCTACTTTCAGCTAATAGCTGTTTTTTCAGCTCTTTTGTGCTCCTTTTAGATTCTTCCTGTTAACTACAACATTTTTGTGCTTCTTCTAACTTCTTTCTGCTAGTTTCAGCCTGTCATCCTCCTTTCAGCTTATTTCTGCAAGTTTCAGCTTTTTCTTCTATTTCAGCTACTATTTAGCTGTTTTATGCAAATTTTAGCTTTTTCAGCTAATTCCACATTTTGTACACTAATTTAAACTTTTTTCAGCCTAATTCAGCAAAAATGTGCTTTCTCTACTTCCTTCTGGTAATTCCAGCCTCTTTCTGCAATTTTTAGCTACCGTACTACTTTTCAGCTGGTTTTATTCTAATTTCAGCATTTTTTCAGGTAATTTCCACTTTATCGTGCTCATTTCTGCTTCTTTCAGCTTAATTGGGCAAACATGTTCTTTCTACTTTCTTCTGATACTTTAAGCTTGTTCTATGTTTTCAGCTACCGTAGTTTGTTTTTTCTGGTGTTGCATACTGTATTTTAGATAATTTCAACTGTTTTCAGATACATTCAAGTTTTTCATGATAATTTCTGCTACTTTCAACCTAATTAAATTATTTCTGCAAATTTCAACTTGTTATGCTCCTTGCAGCTTATTTCTGCTAATTTCAACCTAATTAAATTATTTCTGCAAATTTCAACTTGTTATGCTCCTTGCAGCTTACTTCTGCTAATTTCAGTTATTTCAGCTACTATTTAACTGTTTTTATGCTAATATGAGCTTTTTCAGCTAATTCCACGTCTTGCACTCATTTCAACTTTTGATTTATACACTTGTTATACATTTTCAGCTACATTTCAGCATGTTTTTTTGTTGCCAATTTCAGCTGTATTTCGGCAAGTTTTTCTGCATTAAGCATTCACACCTCATTTTCAAAATAAATGCAATTTCTCTAGTTTTATTTTTGTGCCTGTATACAGTTAAGGATTGTTATGTGCAGTATGTGGTGCACTTGTTGCAGCACAGATGGCTTCGTGTTGACTAGATTTGATTTATACCCTAGATGAGATCTTTTATTTGTCGTGTTTTCCTTGCATAATTGTACTTTTTTTTTTCTCCCTACTCTGCTCTTGTTCGACAGCGAGCCACCTCTGGATGATTCAAACGCCGTATCTCCAGACACAGACGACAAACTGGATGAAGGAAAGATGGAAAAGCACAAAAAGAAAAAAGGCAACGGGACCAAAGTCGCAAGGCCAAAACACAACAAAGAAAGAGGTTATTCCTTTTTTTCTTTTCTTTACTACTGGTATCTAATAATAAGCAAGAAGTGACTCATTTTTGTTGTTTTTGCTTCTTTGAATAAAACCGTTTAAACTCTTTCTTCAGCAGAGGTAAACAAAAAACCCCGTATGCGCACGGCTGATGAGGTTATTTCTCGCATTCTTTGGGACTCATCAGTGGACGCATCAGAGTTTGTAGTGGGCTATGTGGACCGCTTCCTGGGTGTGCTGGAGCGCCCTTTCTGTGACTTCAACTGGGACGTGAACCCCTGCGATTGTGACTACACGACTGACCTGGCCCTGCCCCAACACAGGATCCAGTACTTCACCTACAAAGGGCACCGCGTGTGGGACCGCCACACCAGAACGGACAGGGTTTTTGGCTCCACCGGTCAATCTCTGGCTCCCCCCTTTGGAAAGGAGGCGGAAGTAAAGGGTAAACGAAGACCAAATTTCATATATAAACAGAACATTTCTACAGAATCGCATAATGATTATAAATCATTTATTTCAGAGGAACAGAACACAGAAAACCATGAAGCTGAAGCAACAGATGAGCAAGAAATTTCTGTCGGCGAGCAGGACGAGAGTGAAACCCAAACTGAAAACAGACGTGTGGAGAAAGACGAGCTGAATGAGATGATTCACACCTTTAACTCAACACATTGTGGAGAAAACATTTCACAGGAACAGCAGTGTGGATCATGTGTTGCAGAGGAGGCTGCAAATAGGTCTGAAGTTTATTTTTATCTTTTAACTTCAACTCACAGCAGACAAAAAAACCCTCCTGTACAGAAACCAGTTTTAGATCCAGAGCTGAAATCTCTGCTTCCTACCTCAGATGGTGTAAAATATGAAAATACAGTACAGTACTTTGTAAAAAAGGATAGTCTGAATTTTATCTGCCATCAAAGAGGGTTTAAATCAAACCTTTTATTTTGGCCAGATTCCTCAGGTGCTTTTCTATCATTTGAGCTTCACCAGTTACCCGAGACTTTGCATAATCTGGATAAATAAATGTCCTTAGAGGTTTAGGAGGCCATAATGCAAGAAATAAGCAAACAAAATATGGGACTAAAATTTTATTGGGAATTTTATTTCACTCTGGTGTCTTAGTTGCAAATTACTTGTGACTATAGAAATTGTATTTCCTGCAAAAATGCAATGTGAATGCTTATTGCAGAATAACTTTCTGAAAAACAGCTGAAATTAGCTAAAAAAAAATTCTGAAAAGTAGCTGAAATGGAAGAACACGTCTAAATTAGCAGAAGAAAGCAAACACACACACATATTTGTTGAATTAGGTTTAAATAAGCAGAAATGAGAACAAAAACTAGAAAATTAGCTAAAAAGTGGAAATTGGCAAAGAAAAAAGAAGCTGAAAAGTAGTTGAAAAGACAGAAAGAAGCCTAAACTACCAGATGGAAGCAGAAAGAATGAGCTAAAAAAATGTTGAATTAGCTGAAAAAACTAACTAAAATTAGCATCAAAAGAGCTAAATAGTAGCTGAAAGAGCAGGAAAAAAATCTGAAACTAGCAGATGAAAGCTAAAAGGAGCATACCAAGCTGAAATTGGCATCAATAAGTTAAGTACCGGTAGGTTGAAAGTAGCAGAAATTAACACAAAAAACTTGAATTTATCTGAAAACGGCTGAAATTAGCTAAAAAATGCTAAAAAGGTAGCTGAAAAGTTAAAACAAGCTTAAATTAGCAGAAAAAGGCAGAAGGAACACATTTGCCAATTTAGGCTGAAAGAAAAATTAGCACAAAACGTGGAAGTTATCTGGAAAAAAAGCTGAAATGAGCAAGAAACAGCTGAAAAGTAGCTAAAACATTAAAAATATGCTTAAATTGCTAGAAGGAAGTAGAGAGAGCACATTTTTGCTGAATTAAGCTGAAAAAAGTTAAAATTATTGCACAAAATTTTGAATTATCTGAAAAAGCTAAAATTAGCATAAAACAGCTAAAAAGTAGCTGAAATAACAGTAAAAGCTGGAACTTGCATACATAAGCTGAAAGGAGCATAACAAGCTGAAACTAGCAGAAAGAAGTTAGAAGAATCACAAAAATGTTGTAGTTAGCATAAAGAGTCTGAAAGGAGCACAAAACAGTTAAAAGTAGCTGAATTTTTTTAAAATTTGCACAAGAAGCTGAACTAGAACAAAATGTGAAAGGAGCCGTAAAGGTTGTAAACAAATCTAAAGATGTAAAATGAGCTCAATCCATTTTCTATGAGACAAAAATGGCAGAAAAGGCTAAATATTTCAAAAAGCTAAAGTTGCACCAAAAGTCATAGCAGGATTGTCCTGAAAGAGCTTTTGATATATGATTTGTTGAAATAGTACTGTACAACAATTGTGGAACAAGGAAGATGCTGAAAAACGTATGGAAGAAAAATGGATCACCATAAGTGTGAATTCTTCACAAACGTTCACACTGTCAGAATCAGAATAAGCTTTATTATCATTGCACCGAGGTACAGCGAGAACATGTACGTACAGTCGTCCGAAAGATGGATGGAGTGTACGAAGCTGCAGCTACAATAAGCGCGGCCTTTCTTATCCTTTTCAGAATAGTAATCTTAGATAGGAAAAGGGGGAGAACCATGAGGATAGCGGTATCACAAAAAAGATCTTTCACATCTTGTCTATCAGGACACAATTTGAGACATCAAAAAACTCTACCAGCAAGCACAATTAAAAAAACATGATTACAAAAGCATTTGACGTCGAAGTGTTGAGATTTAATTCTGTCAACGTGTTTGGTTTAGGATTCAGCCTTCTACAAAGCAAACATCATTCCCAGAAGAGTCGTCTGCGAGAGAAGGTGAGGAGGAGTCCTTTGCAGAGTGGGAAGAAAGCTGGGAAGGCAGTGATGATCCTCAGGTGTGTTCGGCTCCTTCCTTCCTTCTTGACTCCTCCGTGCTGTTTCAGCTAACATTCAGCTTGTTGTTCTCCTCAGAACCCTTCAGCCCCTCTGGAGCAGACAGAAGAGAAGCGTGGTGAACGTCCTCCTAAAAAACAACCCACACACTTCATCTCCTTCCGGGCCAACACTCCTGCCATCCTGTCCTGTTTCCAGCAGCTGCAGGAGGAGCTCACCTCCCTGCTGCCCTCCTCTGCTCCTCACTGGCAGACCGCCCCCAGGCTCCACGTCACCCTGTGCCTCCTGGTGCTGCGTGGCCCCGCTGAGGTGGCGGCCGCCGCCGAGATCCTCCGCAAGTTCGCTCATTTGGATCGCAACCCGCCCGTGGGGGTGAGCTTCCCCGTGAAGCTGAAGCATTTTAGCGGGAAGGTGTTGTACCTGAGCCCCCAGCCCCAGCTCCACCTCCACCAGCTGAACTGTGGCCTGCAGGAGGCCTACAGGAAGGAGGGCTGGCTCCACAGGAGCTCCTACAACCCACGCTACCACCTCACCCTGGCTAAGGTAGAAGACAAGGACGGGGAGAGGATTTTTGAGGGGGTGGGGGATCTGAAAGTGGGCAAGGGGTTGAACTTTGGCCGCTTACCCGTTAACACCTTACACCTTTGTACCGTCGGTGGGTCTGGAGTGGACGACTTTTATCCAGCTGTTTGCTCCGTAACTCTGCGATGAAGAAGAAGTGTGTCACATCTAGGCCTGTCGCGATAAACAACAAATCAATTAATCGCATGATAATTGACAATTATCGACCTCATTTATCGTTTCATCGTGTCTTTTTCTTTCTACAGCTAAGCTGAGAAGCTAAGCTACGAGCTAAGCTAACAGGCCGACCTCGGGAAAAAACCTCCGTCTTGTTAAAGCTCCAAAATTCACGGTTGAAACCCGTGCCTTCGTCTAAAAAGTTTTTCTTTGCAAAAAGAAGCTGAGAACTTGTCTACTGATTTTTTAATTAAAAACTTTGCGTGAAAAATGCTAGAGCTCAAACCACATTTTGAGAACCGAAGAGAGACAACCCATGAACATGACACGCTGCTCACTCCCTCACTATCCATCCTTCACTTTAAACAGTCATATACTGCCATCCGGTGGTCGATAAATGGTATTACATGCAAAACAAATTAAACATTTCTCAAATTTGACAATAATTACTAATTACAGGTAGTCCCCGACTTACGAACGAGTTCCGTACCTACGGGCCGTTCGTAAGTCGAAAATGACTTAAGTCGGATTACATACAAAAATAATAATAATAATTTGTATGTGATTTTTATTTTATTTTTTATAAATAAATAAATAAATGTACAGTACTGTACAGTTACCAAGCACTTAGCCTATCCTAACACAGTTTTTAAAGATGACGGAGTGAGTTGAATTGTCTCCCTTTCACATAAAGGGAGCTAGCTCCCTTTATGTGAATGGAGCCTGCTAGGGAGGAGGGAGACAATTCAACTCACTTCTTAACTGTGTTAGGATAGGCTAAGTGCTTGGTAACTGTACAGTACTGTACATTTATTTATTTATTATAAAAAAAAAATTTTTTTATTTTTTACTAGATGCGTGACGCAAGTCCGAAACGTCGTAAGTCGAGGACTACCTGTATTGTTAAATTTCAAACAATATCGTTTATCGCAATAATTTCTGAGACAATTAATCGCCCCGCAAAATTTGTTATCGTGACAGGCCTAGTGACGTCACACGAACACTAAGAAGCAGATCGATGTTTGTTTCAGTACTTACAGTAATTAAAGAGCTGAATGTTATTTTACATCCATGTGCAATAGGCAGTGTGGCTTTATTGTATCAAAGCCAAAGCTTGCTTTAATGTTTTTACTTTATAGAAGTCTCAGAAAAGCCTTTTTCAATCAGGACAGACTGACCAACTTTCTCTTAAAAACAATCCCAACTCAGGACTTATATACTAAACATAAATAGTTTTAGGAGTCAAAAGAGCATAAGAAATAAAATGTTAGATATTATTAATTTACGTTTTCTTTTGTTTTACTTTAAACGTTAAAATGGGGCAAATTGTATTTAGTGTTCAAGAAAAGAAAATTAAAAAACGTGCAGAATTAGACATTGAAGCCCTAATTTTAACTTTTAAGTGTTATTATTTCATTATATTTTTTGTTTGATTTAATGACTTCAGTTCATCTGAACCGCCACAAACAACCGTAGCTGAACTGAGTTGTCTTTAGACCTTTCTCAGCCTTTGTGTCTCCACAGAGCGCTTGATACAACGGATCATGTGGCTCTGAAGAAACAAAACGACTCCATAAAGAGTTTTAACTTTTGGAAATTATTACCAGAAACTTTAAACGTAGCCTTATGGGGATGACACTGAGACATAAAAAGGAGATTTTCTCATCTTTATGTTAAAAAATATTAGGAAAATTGTTCATTTATCTTAAACAAGCGTTAACCCTGCATTTGTCTGAGCGTGGCCTGTTAGATACAGTACTGTAGTCCCTCGCTACTTTGCAGTTTGTTTATTGCGGACTTGCTCTATCACTGTTTTTCAAAATAAGATTGGACATGACACATAACTGTGATTGATGGACGAGACACACCATCTGCATGAATTTTTATTTAAAATAAATTATTTTAAATTATTTAGCACCTACTGCATCTTTGTTCAGCCCACACTGCAGGATAAACGTTGGTTACGTATTGTAACCCTAGATTCTATGATTGTAGGCGTAGCCCTTTAAGCCACACCTATTGGGTTTATCCCTGCGCTTCGCGCCAACGTTGAAAAACTTCTAGTCCACGCCCACCTGCTGTGGGCCCACGCCCTCGGTCCGTAAAAGCCCCTCCCGACCGAGGAACTGCTCCCAAAAGGCAATAAAAAAAATAAATTCAGCCAATGAGAGCCAGTGAGGCCACAAGGCTTAAAGGGCTACGCCTACACTCATAGAATCTAGGGTTACAATACGTAACCAACGTTCTATTTCCTGTAGGCATAGCCCTTTAAGCCACACCTATTGGGTTAAAGGCGAAGCAGGATATGGTCCATGCCTCACTGGGTCTGACTGAAACCAAAACAACCTGGCAACCGCAACCCTCAATAAGTGTAAAATAGCAGGTGAGAAACCTGATTAACTGATGGTGAATGAATACTGTATGTTTATTCATAACAGAATCAAAAAACAACTCCAAAAGCACAACTGACTTGACGGAGCGTTTGAACTGTAATACCCATCAATAAAGACAGAAGCAACTGTGTCATTTTATCAATAATTTTTATTGATAACAAAAAAAAGGTTTCACTTTGCTCCAACCCTGAGAACCGAATGCATCAAAGAGGAGCTGGAAACATCCTGTAAATAGAAGCGGGTGAATGGATTGGTAGATGACCAGGAGGCCGCAGAGCAGAAATCCTGCACAGAGTAAAGCTATGGAAGTCGCCATCCCTTAAGTAGAATGAGCCATAATACCGTCAGGAGGTTGTAAGCCAGAGGAACTGTAGGCCTGGGAAATGGCCTCACATAACCAGTGTGACAACCGCTGAGAGGTCAAGGGCTGACCCTGAGAGCATCCTCTGAAATGCACAAAGAGCCTATCAGATTTGCGTGTTGCAGCTGTGCAATTCACATAACACTTGAGGGCTCGCACTGGGCAAAGTAAATGCAACTGCTCTTCCTCTGAGCTGGCATGAGGAGGAAGACAAAAACCGTCCAATGTGATGATCCTGGACCTGAATGAACTCGTGATGACCTTAGGTATAAATGCCGGATTTGGCCTAAAGTTCAGCAGAGCTTCCATCCCCTTGAATCTTCAGGAAGGAAGGAGAAACAGACAGGCCAGAGAGATCACTCACTCTTTTAGCTGATGTTAAAGCTAATAACAGAGCTGTTTTGAACGATAAGAATTTTAGTGGAACTTCATTCAGAGGCTCAAAGTGATCCGTAATGCATTTAATACAATAACTAAATCCCTTTGAGGGGTCAGGGAACGAGAAACCGGGCTGAGACGGCGTGTGCCTTTTAAAAAACGTTTCATCAGGGGATGATTAAACACTGTTCTATCATTAAACCCCTCATGACATGAAGAAATCGCTGTAGCATACGTTTTAATGGTGCTGCGTTTTAATGGGACGCGGCAGCTAGTCATCTCCGGCAGGCGGAGGAAAGGCGAAGCCGGGTCCGAACCTTCGGGAAAGAACGGACCGGCCACACTAGCTACCCCCGAGGACGCATAGTCGACCATCTGCTCGAACCCGAAACAGAGTGGTGCGTCCTCCATCGGTCGAACCACCACTTCCGTCTGTGGGAAGAGTTCGGGCCAGCGCTCCTTTTCCTCCGTCGACAGGAGCTGGCAAGCTCGACAGGTGGGGTGCTGGTCCATGGCCTGCCGAGCATAGTCGGCTCCGAGGCCGACTCACAGAACGGGTGTTTGTCCTCCATCTGGATGTACCCGCTGACGCATCCCATGCAACTCTTGAAAGGTGGTCTGGTAGCCATGATGTTCTTTTTCTCTCTTTCTTAGAAGTCTTCTTGTTGGTTTGAAAAAATGTTGGGAGCAGTTCCTCTGTCGGGAGGGGCTTTTACGAACCGAGGGCGTGGGCCCACAGAATATGGGCGTGGACTAGAAGTTTTTCAACGTTTGCACGAAGCACAGGGATAAACCCAATAGGTGTGGTTAAAGGGCTACACCTACAGGAAATAGAACTTCCTCCTGCTGCTGATCAGCTGTTCTCTGTGCGGAGTGGAGAAGTGGGCGTGGCCAAGAGCACTTGCAGGTGGCAAAGAGAAGAGGAGGCAGAGAGTTGAAATCATGACATTAGAGAGGTTAGAGTTTAGAAACATTGTTTAGGATATTGCAAGAGTTTGGGAAGGGTATATATATATATGTAGTACTTTGTATATATGTGTACTAAAATAAACTACTTACTACTTAAACTACTATTCCTACTTTGCGGTTTTTCACTTATCGCGGGTCTTCAGGGTATGGATCCCTTGCGATAAACGAGGGACTACTGTAAGTTTTACACAAGTTCTCTGTCCACACGGACTGGATAAAGAACATTCTTAAAGCTGCACTATGTAACTTTGTAGTGCAGTCTGTAACTTTTCTAACAATATATTTTTAACATATTTCTTCACTCTGTCACTATCTACTGACAGACTGGTGTTAGACAAAGTAATCTCTGAAAAAAACTATAGTCCCCTTGCTTCTCTATCAGCATTTATAAAAACACTGAGTGACCCGCCGTTAACCAGCCAATAAAAACAGAGTTATTTTCATGCACGAGCTTCCCCCGCCCACTCCCCCGCCTGTCCCAGCACCAGCGCCGCGCACATTCTCATTCAAAGGATTGGAAAGCGATGCAGGACTGTTTTGTATGTGACACAAATGTATTAAATTCCCCTTCTTAATCCCTGATCAGGACTTTTTTTTAAAGTCAAATAATCCCTTCATTCTCCGCTCTGTACCGCTCCCTCTGCCGACTGCAATGAATGAGGAAATGAAATTGTCACGAGCGAATTAAAGTGGGGTTCAACGTGGCTGCCCGATGCTCTGAAGATTTCCTGGTCTTCTGGTGTGCTGGACTAGCGCTCCATGGTTTTATTTTATTTTTTAGAACGTTTTATTAACATATAATCACAGCATATCGCAGCGGCTCCGAGCGGACATGCAGCAGGAGGCGGAGCTGAACTCAAGTTCAGCAGAGCACGGACTGTGGCTCCCCCTCAGAGCCATATATGGAGCAGAATGCTTTTCCTGCTGAAAATATTTCTAAGTCCTGCGCACAACAGAAAGTTACACATAGCACCTTTAAACGCCTGAGGTGAAACAAACTATAAAAGCATGGAAAACGACTTTTGCTGCATATTTTTAATTATTACCAACTGGATTTGATGATTTGTGTGCCTCTGATTGAGGAGCATCATTGGGAATAAAGTGTGTTAAAGGTTCAGTCTGCAGTTTCTGTAGAACAGCAGCACTTAGAAAAATTTTCAACAAGCAAAGCATTCTGATCCCTCCCCCTCAGAGCCATATATGGCTCTGCCCCCTTGTGGTCTGTTGAAATTTGAATTCAAGCTCTGTTTTTATTGGCTGATTCAAATTCAAGCTCGGTTTTTATTGGCTGGTTACAAACTTTGTTTTTATTGGCTGGAAAATGGCGGGTCACTTTTTCTTTTTAGAAATGCTTATTTACCACCTGGAGAAGCAAGGGGACAATTTTTTTTTAGTTTTTTCAGAGATTACCTCTCTAACATCAATCTAGTGACAGAGTGAAGAAATATGTTAAAATATATATTGTTTTAAAAGTTACAGACTACATTACAATCTTGCATACCCCAGCTTTAATGTCTTATTTAATTATTATCAAGGTCATTTTACAAACTGCCTCGCCTTGAGTAGACATTATACTTTGTTTTTGTTTTGAATGAATGAATCAAAGCTTGTGGCTGAGGGGGTCAATCTTTTTCGCTTCCTCACAGGCCTTACAAAGACTGAAAACAAATAAATTATTTACATGGAGCTAAATCTTTATTTGTGTTTTAAAGTTATTCATAACTGGCATAAGTTTTGTAGACTCACTCATCCAGGTAGATAACACAAAAAGGTTAAATCATTTCATCTGGACTAGTTTCTTTAAGGGAGAAATGTTTCGTCTTCCATCCAGAAAACTTCATGAGTCTGTGGCCTGCCAACCAGATCTGTCCCATAAGCCTTCATTGATGCGTTTCAAGCCAACCTCCTGTTGGAATCTCAGAAGCAGCTTAACACATGCAAACGGACCCATCTGTCCAAAACTCTCAATCATCTTGATTAACAATCAAAGGTTTTAGGCCAGAAGGCCGATACTACTCACAGAAACAGCCTGAAGACACCAAGGCCAAAATGGTTCAGAAAAAGGTTTGTAGGCTCAATCATCCAGGTAGATAACACAAAAAAAAGATTGTTAATCAAGATGATTGATGTGGACAGATGAGTCCTTTTGCATGTGTTAAAAACCAGCTTCTGAGATTCCAACTGGAGGTTGGCTTGAAACACAGCGATGAAGGCTACTTACGGGACAGATCTGGTTGGCAGGCCACAGACTGATGAAGTCTTCTGGATGGAAGACGAAACGTTTCTCCCTTAAAGAAACTAGTCCAGATGAAATGATTTAACCTTTTTTGTGGGGAATCACCGACACAGTTCGCTCTGATTTATTCAGTCTGTTTAATATAGGAGCCAAGATGGTGTAGTGGCAGGGCTTTCGACTTGGGACCCGAAGGACGCGGGTTCGCGCCCCGGCCACTACACACCTTGGGGTGTCTATGAGTGCACACCTAATTCTCCAGCTCCCCGGGCGCTTTCTGGCTGCTCACTGCACCACCTGGTGGTGGTTGGGTTAAATGCAGAGACGAATTTACACAGATGACAGACAAAGACATTATTATTATTATAAAAACTGCATGAAGCAGAACATTATTTATAATTGCAGTAACGGATGCCCCCCCCCCACACACACACCTCCTCTCAGACTTCCAGTCTTACATAAATTATATAATTTTGTCCATTTTCCTCTGATCCACACATTGTATGAGTCGGTGAATATGCTCTCTGCGGTTTGCTGGCTTTGCCTCCCTTCCCCCACTCGCCTCTTT